>DWNE01010476.1:0-10325 GCA_018249875.1 Cecropterus toxeus
TGGTTAGAGTGTTGAAAATATATAGATTATTTTGTTTCGCTTCATTTCTAGTTTATCGACTATTTTTTTGAATTCTTACATACACCCATTTAAAGTGCGCCGCCACACCTGTATGCCTCAATTTTCTCCTGCGTCGTGGATACCATGGACAGCCAAAGACTAATATACAAACATCGAGACCCAGAACAGAAATATAAACTCATTATTCACATTTTTGTCTGGCCGGGTATCGAATCCGACAAAAACGGCAAAACTCGATTAGCAGTAGTAATTTTTACGTGAAAGACTATAAATAACATAAAAAAAAATACTTCTTTCGTTTAAAAACGTCGTTGTATGAAATTTTCAGTATGGCGCATCGATTTCGTTGATCCAGTTAATTATATTGTATCCGAGGTACGTACAAATTTGAACCACCGGATACGTTTAACTTCAAAGCCTTTTATGTTATGTTTGTTTATCCTGTCAGGAAAATGAGGACCTGGGGTCAATGTGTTAGAAAGAGGAATCAAATTTGAATAAGATGAAAATTAATTCATTAACAGGTACTTATCGCTCAAAATTTCAGAAGAAATTTAGTTGTTTAGTTATTTGGACGACCCGCATGGCGGAGCGGTCACCATACCGGTCTGACGCGCAGTGGGTCCCGGGTTCGATCCCCGGCCAAACAGAAACGTAAATGAGTTTAGATTTCTGTTCAGGGTCTGGGTGTTTGTGGATTCGTCTTTGTGTGTCCATGGCATCCACGATACAGGAGAAAATCCTACTGTGGGGCTAGGAGTGTAGAAAGCGTTTTGTATTTAATGTATTAATGTATGTATTTCTGAGAATAAGAATAACGCCTTTTGCACCCCTAGCCGAGAAACTATAAATAACTTTAGGTAGGACTTTGAATTTATTTGGGGTTGGCTACAGACGTCTACTACAATCAGTAATCGACTTTATGTTTCTTTGTTACTTTTAATGCATAAAACCTTAAATATCACTGAAGTTCATGGCAAAAATAACGAAACCTCTCAGGTCGACTCAAACAAGCAATTGACTCAATTAATAGCAGAAACAAAAAGTATTTCGGCAGTTTTAGACAACAAAAGCTTTTTGGATTGACAGTTCTAATTAGCACAAGAACACTGTCAATTAGTGAGAACAATGGATAATTAGCGAGAACGTCACATCGCTAAGTTGTCGCGATGAAGTTATTTGCAATTGTTACTTGTATAAATTGGTTGATTTTTGTATTTGGAATTAGGTTATCTTTGCTCTTATATATAAATACTTGTACTTGCTCATTTTGATAGCTTTTTAGCTCCGTGTTGCGAATATTTTTTGGTGTTTTTTAAACTCAGAAAAACAGAAAAAAAAACATCAGAATGTTGCACCCTCGCAAAAAAACATAAAACCATTGTATTAATATAAAAGTAATAACTATAAATAGACCTAATGTTAAGAATTACATATTGTATCATTGTATCAATTTTACAAAAGTTATGATGGTAAAGTAAAAAAATGTGTATAATTTTACCCTAATTACGAGTGTCTGAAGACAACCTTTTGTCTTTGCTACCAGATATGATAGATAATGTCAGATTATATATAGACAGATCTGTTAAATAAATTGTTGTATAGAGTTAAAAGTAACGTAGTAAGCTCGGTATATACAAGAGCACTCTTTTTATATTAATAAGCTCACATATAGAGTCTAATCTACAAAGTTACCCACGTATTCTGCGTCCATTTTCGTCGCCTAATCCTCGTCAAAATGGCGGCACAAGCCGCTCCGCTCACCATCCAGTATTTATCGGATAGAACCGGTTTAAACTGGATCAGTCCAGATCTAAGCGTACAAAAAGGATGACACTATTCGTGCATTTACGCTATGTCACGGCGCTTTGCTATTTTGGATACATTCTGGTATTCGTATACCGTTATTGGTTTTCAACGCGTATTAGTTTGAAACTGGATAAATTGTTTACAAGAATAAAATTATTTGTCACATCTGTTTCTGCCTTATAATAACAGTGTTAAAACCAGCGAAGTTTTTGTTGGAAACATTTAAAGGAGGCGTTTCAACTTACTCCTAACATTAATTTCAATAAACTATAAGTTAAAGACTGTAAAAGGATGAATTTGATGTTGTCATTAATTAAGTGGTTTTTTTAATGTTGCGAGTTTTATTGAACTACAGATTCGTGTAATTATTAAAATTGTGGAAGTACTTAAATATGTAATATATTTCTGATTGTAATTCAAAAATGAACTGCTACGAGTTTCATAAACGAAGAAATAAATTTGGTGCTGGATCTTCTTAGTACATAAGAATCGGAATAAAACATTTCATACTAAATTATCCCATCTCACAAAATTTCCTGAATCAGATATCTGACAAAACTCTATAGCACGAAGCTCAGAATGATAAAATATTTCAAGAACTGAGTAGTGAAATCTAATTTTTCAAACGTCTTCATCTCGCAAGGAACATTACAGTTTCCTTCACATCAATTGAGGTTCTAAATCGAGTTTCCGTGAAAACGTTCGTGAATTGTTCGATGTGGTGTGCGGCTGCGGTTTGCGTCATGGGTAAGCGGCTTAAGATCCTATTACGGATTTTGTAAAAAACAACTGTCTAGAGTTGGAAGAGTTGAATGTCACGAATTGTTTCACGCTAGAAATACGAGTAGGTGTAGCTGTGGTAACTGGCCGGTCAAACCATCAATCGGTCGAATCGTTCTAGTATTTTGCCAGCCAGCCAAACCATGCTGGATGTTTTTAAAACACCTTGCAAAATAAATATATATGTCAGTTCACCTTGCGTATATTACCAATTGCTAATTTCTTGAGGCCCCAAATAATGAAAGAAATAATGAAAGTATCCTAGGTTATTTAAAAATGTGATTGAAAAAAAATCATCAAAAAAAGACATACCAAAGCAATTAGTCCACCTGATGGCAAATTTTTACTGCCGCCCATGGACATCTGTAAGCAACAACCTATAGAACAGCGGTTTCATCTGAAACCAATCACAGATGCGTCGCAAATCCTGAGGACCAAGAATGTCGCCTCAGATTGCTTCTAACTAGAGATAGGTGTGGTGGTGGTACCTCCCTAGAACAGCACTGGTTCCACCACCTTTAAAATTAAGAACCTTTTTACGTCGATTTCAGTACAAATCTAATTTATATCGCCTTAGTTATCTTTAAAAATCTATATGTTATCTACAGAGATTTTTTTACCACCCGTTCAACAAATACAGCGTCAATATATACTGTCACATCGTTTTCATCGCTCTGAGTTCCTGGCGCTTTATAAGAATTTTCTTCCAGATTACCGAAGCACACATCTGTGTTCCAGACTAGCTTTTTTGCAACTAGATGAAAGTAAAATTCTGCTTATATAAACAGCGAGACCTAAGTAGCTGAGTAAGGTCGTGTTCAGAAGATAGGATAGGATTTTTGAGCCGCATATAAATGGATTTCAGAAGTTTTGCAACTATTATTACTTATAGCAATAATAAAGAAGATTCTTTTATTTTTTAACCGACTTCGTAAAGGAGGTGGTTCTATGTTCGACTGTATTTTTTTCATGCATTTTTCCTAAATAGTTTAATGTTCTTTAACAAATTGAAAATCCCTGGAACAACTTCTAGTCGTTGTACCGTAAAGTTGGTTGATATTAACTTTTATATTTTATATTAACTATATTTTACTTTGAATTAATATTTACATTTTACTATTTCGACGAATACTCATCAAAAGCGTTAAGTTATCAATATGAAAAAAAATACTTTAAGGAATCGGGTGTTTTGTTTTAACATTTTTAAACAATATTATAAATTAGAAATTCTTTATTGGCCTAACAAGTTGTTCAAAACATAAATAGTTGTTGGGACATCCTCAAGTAAATAAAAAACTTGTACCAGGATGCCTGGTATGTTACTAGTTAACATTTATATTTTAAACATGTTCTCAACATGGATTCCTCCTTATAAGCGGAAGTAGCGAATTTCTATGCGAGTGCGGTGCTCCACTTCACAAGTTTCAAATAAAAAGCTACTTGTTTCGAATGAACTGCGGGGCAGTTGGGGCGAGGTGTTTCTTTGTACGTATGGAGCGCACTCGAGCTCAAGTGCGGAAGTTTAAATGGTTAAAGAGTTGCAGTTGAACTAAGTTGCTAGTGGAAGATTATAGAGCGTGGAATTTTCTCTGCGACCTTGTCTTGAGGATATTTTATCTATACTAATATAATAAAACAGTAGAGTTTCTTTGGTCAAACGCGCTAATCTCAGGAACTACTGGTTCGAATTGAAAACATATTTTTGTCTTGAATAGTAAATTTATCATGGAAGGCTTTAGGCTATATAGCATCACGCTATGTTTGTTTGTTTTTAATAGATTGTTCACAAATAAACGCGGGTGAAACTGCGTGGCACATCTAGTTAAATATAGATGAGTTTGGGTAAAAAAGGTAAAATTGGTAAATGATCAGAATTAAGTTGGGTGGAGGATGGAGAGGAATTTTGCAGTCGGCTCTGTTTCTTTGTACGTATGAAGCGCGCTCGAGCTTAAGTGCGGAGGTTTATATGGTTAAGAACGTATAATGGAGGGTTGTAGTTGAATTAAGTAAGTGGAAAATGCAGGTGCAGAGCATGGAATTATATTTTCTGTCCTGTCTTACCTAAGGCCAACCATTCGTTTGGTGGTATGAGCGTCAGAGTTAAGGGAATTTCAGCAAATTCAGTTACAGTTTACAGCGAAATTAAGTGGCCTGGTAAGAAAAAATCTCATACATTTGTTTTAACGCTCAATGCAGTCGCTTCCACTGCTAAGTGAAAAACGCCTAATGCGGATATTTCGTGGCCCTTTATTAAATATTATACAAGATCTTAAGGTAAAATGCTACTAGTGACAAACGATCATTGCGTTACACTGCTGTTATCTGTTAGAAAAGGATATGATAGTGGTACCCCCGAGCAACAAAGAGTTCTACCTACCTTCCACTACATTTCATATATTATGTATGTAACTGAAAGATACAATTTAGCATAGTTTGGCATGTATGAGATAAACTATAAATATACACTAATAAATATTAACGGACGAGCAGTGATAGCCTAATGGTTGAAACTCGGACTCTCAATCGAGGATCCGAGGTTCGAATCCCAGGCCCACCACTATTTTTTCTAAAATGATGTGCGTATTAAAAAAATAATTATCAATGCTTTACGGTCAAAGAAAACATCGTGAGGAAACCCGCACCTCTGAGAGTTCTCTAAAAAAAAGAGTTCTTTAAGATGTGTGAAGTCTATCAATTCGCACTTGGCCAGCGCGGTGGACTATGACCTAAAACTCTCTCATTCTGAGCGAAGACCAGACCAGCAGTGGGACAATAATGGGTAAAGGATGAAGGACACACAGTCAAATACAATACAGCTTAAACCGATGACTGTACGGTAGTGAAATTTTGTACAGGAATTCCTTATTCCTCAATGAGCATTGAGGTAATGTTATTAAAATTTTATCCCCCAAGAGCTAAACAGCAAATGTAACCATCTAATACAGAAACTGGAGTATTCACATGTGAGTACTCGAAGCGCATAAGTTTTGTATAAGCAGCTTTTATTAAGGATGTTTCTTTATAAGTATAGCGCACTTGAACGTCAAGTGCTGAAGTTTAATTTGTTACGGAGTTGAAGTTGAACAGCTCACTTCAATTAGTTTAGAATGAGGTTTTGAAGGTATTATTATTTAAATGTTTAAGTAGCTTTATTAAATATTCATACTATGTAACAATAAACAAAAGAAACCCTAATTGACACTAATTTAAGTAATTAAAACATTATAATAAATAAATATAGTTTATTATTATTGTTATTTTATGGTTAATTAATTACGTTAGTACGTTTAATTAATTAAAAACGATATAATTGACCTATCAGTAAATACATATACTGTTTCCTTTTGGTACAAACTAGGCCACATCATTAGTACCGGAGTAAAAATCATTATTCAATCATAAGTATAACAATTATAATATATAAAAATTTAATGGTGTGTGTCTGTTTATTTCCCAATCACGAGAAAATCACTGGACAAATGTACGTAAAATTTTTGCATGGATGTAGCATATTTACCTGATCTGAGCCTATAAGGCTAGTTTTGATTTAGATATTCAGCACTCATTAAAAGGCAAATATTTTTATGTCCTACAGCGAAGCACTGGTAGTTCAGCTAGTCAAAATATAAAATGGGTCCTGGGTATATACTCCAATAAGCTATAATTATTTCTCCTATCAAGATAATGTTGTAAACGAACGCACGCAACATTAGTTGCATTGTATGTATGCGTATTTCGTGTAGGGCAGTTTATCGGCAAGATAGGGAAATAGTCCGTTAGTTTTGCAAGTCAGGTACAGATAATGCAGTTGCCTACTTAATAAAATTGTAATATGCCTTGAGTGACTCAGTTGTAAATTAATTGCATAGTGTTAAATTATAATTATAGGATCGAAGTAGCGTTATATAAAGAAGTCTAACGAAGGTATCCGCTTGAGACATTCGATGTATAATTTTTAAACCGATAACAATTTCAACTCATACAAGTCTTTATTTACAACGTGTACTGTACCACAAACAATAACTATAAAATGACTATTTCAGAAATGAATTCGAGAGAGCGTTTTATGGTTTACCAAACAATGTTGGTTCGTTGTGTTTTATTTCTGTCGTTTAAAAGTTTAAACGCGATCTACAGCGAATACAATTAGCATGATTTGTATGATACGTATATTTGATTAGTTTAAAGGATTTAACACAGGCTATTTCTATTCATGTTAGAAATTACCACAGTATACAGCCAGATTATAAGGGCAGTGGCCACTTACCATTAGATGGACTGTATGCTCGTTATTATCATATTTTTTTATACAATCTTTATTGAAGCCGCTTAGTGCTTAATAGCATTTTATAACTGTCAACCTATGGGAAATTTGCTACTTCAATATTATAAAAAAAATGTTTATGACGTCCAGGCTATAGCAGTATCTTCTTCTTCATGGCTTCGAAGGGATGTTGATATTTGGTGAGGCCGACCGTTGGTCAACCGAACGAGTTCTCTTGAGTTGACTTAAGTTAGACATGTAACATTTTTCTTATAATTTCTATAGGAGACCGGTATGGTGATCGCTTCGACACGCGGGTCGTCAAAATTTAAAACAAAATCAAAGCTAAAATGCGTATGAAGTCTACCAATATTTGTGTGAATTATTCACACATGGCCAATGCGATAGATACTCCTTACTCTAAGAAGCGAACCGTGCCAAGCTTTAAAACAGTAATGGTATTATTTATTTTTTTATTTATTAATATGAAGTAGCAAACGCGCAAGCAGCCCACCTGATAGTAAGTGGTTACTGCCGCCCAGGGACATTTGTAATCAACTTCATATAGAACAGGGGTTCTATATAAAGTCGATGCATTACTACTTCCGAGGACTGAGATGGTCGCCTTATATAAAAGTGAGCCGGCAACCACACCCTACCACCGAAACGCGAGAACGGCTTCACACTAGAAGTAGGTTTGGCGGTGGTACTTCCCCGGTCAAACTACATTGGTTCAACCACCTGGCAAATGGCCTGGTTTATTTATCAGGTTGAAGTAGCAAACGTGCATGCAGTCCATCTGGTGGTAACTGGTCACTTTTACCCACGAACATCTGTATGTATACTACTTCATATAGAACAAGGGGTTATCTGTAGTCGATCACAAACGCGTTGCTACTCTCTACTAAGACGGCCACCTAATTTGAAAGTGAGCCCGAACCAAACCTTTCCACCGAAACGTAAGAGCTGATTCACGCTAGAAATAGGTGTGACGTTCATACCTTCTCGGTCGAACTACAGTGGTTCTACCACCAATCATTGACGACGAATGATTCAGTCGTAAAATTTATAGTACAGCGTTAGTTGAGACAAACCTATTACAACCGTTGTATGCATTTACATTTTCGCTCACCACAAGCCGTAACAGAATCACTATTTCAGGAATGAATTCGAGCCAGCGTTTTATCTATTTGCTGGTCGTTTAGCAAACAATGTTGACTCGACTCGTTCTGTTTTATTTCGGCATTTGAATAGTTTAAACGCGGTGACTCGTGTTTAATCTGAAACTTTTCGTGTTTTTAAATTGATATTTTTGTAGCGTAAAGTCACAAAAAAATGTTTTTGCATTTTTGGTTTTACGTTTTTCAGTAAAGTTTTTAATTTTATTATTATTGAGGTATTATAGTAGATGTGATACATTTTAGATAACGGGTGTTTATAAAAGGATGTGATATAAATCATTATTAATCTTTTTGGCGAAGTTATCAGGGAAAGATTCCTATGTGACGTCTGTTAGCTTCACTGCATCGCCAAATTTTTTGAAGTGAAACTTCTTTGATATCTTTATGATTTTTACTTCGTAGTTTTGATATGAACCGAAGTTTAGTATATGTGAAATAAGATATCCAATTATGGGCTTCAGTGACTACTTAATTGATTGTTGTATTATATTTTTTTGCTATCTTACGTAGACTACTATTCAGACGTTTTACTTCTGCGGTATGCGAATTGCATACACACAATTTTCCTTATAACAAGGGCAATTTTGAAGGATATATTTACTTACACGAGCATTTTTCGTATTCCGTAGAAACGTGATAACATTTCATTAGTAAGAAGCGCGCACTAGTACGTGTAACATAATGTAACAAAAAATCTACACTAAAACAAAAACGAGTATATGTTTAGGCCGACACAAGAAACACCCGGCGTACTTTGTAACGACACGTGCCGCGACCATCCATCTGCTGTCCGCCTTGCCAATACGTTGTAACTAAACAACCCGTTAAGCCCGCTATAGACTTAATCGCAGTAAATCATGAAAAATTGTAACGCATTTCTTTATAAAAAGTTTGTCCTTTTGACAACCTTGGCAAAGCGGATAATGTTACGGTATTCTACGCAATAAGCTCAGAAATAATGTTGACTATTTCATGCATGTTTCATAAAAACATAATAAGGCTCAAAAAAATTTAATTGTTATAGGTGCTGATTGAATAGATATATATTAATAAAACTATAAGTAATTGACAAGCCTTCAAATAAAACAAGTTTTAATTTGATGCGGTTTCAAGCAGATAAAGAAACAGACACATACGGTATCACTGCTTTACGGTGAAGCAATAAATCGGGAGTCAACCTACGCAGAGAGTTAAACAATAAACAAATAGAGCTCAAAGTGTGTACAGTCTAACATCTCAGACCTGGCCAAGGCCGCCGCCTTGGCCAAGTCTGAGTTGGTAGACTATGACCTAAACATTTTTAATTTGGGAGAAGACGCGTGCCTAGCAGTGGAACAATAACGAGTTGGAGATGACGATGACGAATTGGGAATATACTACATATACTACATATTCCCAATTAACTTTCGTCACAAATCATCACGTTAGCGTGTACACGACCCGTTGTTACAATCGATCAAGTCTGCGACGAATCATTAGTCGTTTGTCGATCACTATCGCTCAACTCGACGATAATTAGGAAAGGATACGTTTTGACGACCAAATTTGGTCTTTGAAGAGATTCTTACGCCGGAACGAACTGCTTAACGAGCGTCGACCGTTTTTGCTTCACGTCACGGGTGAAGGTAAACAGGCCCAATTAGGCTATTATATGGAGAGGTAAGGTATTTCAAACATTTTCCTTTGGCGTACGTTCTTTGGAGTCAAGCGAGTCACACAAGATTAGTTATTTGACTTGACTTTTTATAACCATATGTGTGATTACGTTTTATGCATATCTCAAGTACGATCAACATGACGTAAATATTTAAAAGGTTATGGCAAAACTATTCGCTGCTTCACCGTGACCACGATGTAACTGGGTCGAAATATCGGTAAAAAGAAATTCAAAAATTGCATAATGTGAGTACCCGTAACATATTAACTTGTATAAATTCCGCGATATATAGGTTTGAAATTATTACAATTAAAATAAAAACGAATTAAAATAAAAAGGTTCGTATCTTCTATTCGTATTCGTACGTAAAGTTTTAGTCTATTTTTTGTCTATGTTACTTATAATACAAAGATAAAACTTTGTGAAGATAAATAGATTTTTTTGCACTTGCACAAACTACTGATCCAATCTGAGTAAACTAACACAGATAGTACTAAGATAGTCTAACACAAAATAGTACACAGATAGTCTAACCAGGATTAATCTATACATATAAATAAAATTGAAGTGTCTGTTTGTAATATCAAAATAACATTTTTTACCAAATGCATAT
>DWNE01010477.1:0-10325 GCA_018249875.1 Cecropterus toxeus
GCAAGAACTGCGTCACGCTAGAAATAGGTGTGGCGGTGGTACTTCCCCGGTCGAACTACATTGGTTCTACCACCTGGAAAACAATTACGAAAATAAGCCTACTAGGCGAATTTTATCTATGTGCCCTATAGTGTCTTCGAACCCAATAAGTTGGTTGGAAGGATGGCCACCGTACCACGAAGAGCTAGTGAAAAAAGTTGCTAGTCTGTAAGTCGGTTAAGTCATAATGAAACATTGCTGAAAATTTTCACACTTTTATGGATTGGATTGAATTATTACCACTGAATTTCATTATTTTGTATAATACAAAGACTGAGTAAAATAATAATTATTAATTCGATAAATTAACATTTATTTACACTCGTTAATTCAATTTTCTTTCCGTACTCTCGCTTGCTCGCTCAGGCTCAGGCGGTACGTGACACCTTTTCATGCGTGTAGCCGGTGTTCCTTGATTTATAACATGTTATCACGTTAAAATATTTACGAAATGCATAGGTTATTAATTATATTACAAGTTAGTCACTGCAATCAACGTCGTATTTGAGGTTTCATAAAAATGGAAATCAAATAAATGGGAAACATTCGGTTGGATTCCTATTTGGAACATTAAGTTCGAACGCCCCGTAAGACAAATTTGATATCACAGCAGAAAAATCTATATAATATAACTCTAAAGTTGGCAATAAATCAACTGATTTTAATAGGGCTTCCAAATGTGTCTTTCAGGAAAAATATGGTGTATGGTATATTTATGCAGTTACTAAGTTGTAGAACCAGTGTAGTTCGAATGGGGAGGAACCAGCGCCGCATCTATTTCTAGCGACAAGCAGTTCTTGCGTTTGAGTGAAAATATATGGTTGCTGGTTCACTTATACATGAGACGGCCAGCTTAGTCTTCGGGAGTAGTAACGCACCTGTGATCGACTTCAAATATAACGTCTGTCCATATAAAGTTGCTCACAGTGGTCCATGGATGGCAGAAAGCACTTTCCATGCTACTTCAATATAATAAAAAAATATGAATAAATGTCTACGGGTGATTATGGGACTAATTTAAGAACCTCGTCTTATACGAGAATCAAGAAATATCTACATATATAGAATCCATGTATGTATACCGGTATAATTATCTCTAAATTGAATCTGGGACTAATTTCGCACATAGGTTTTACATATTTCTTATTTTCGAAGTCATAAGGTTCTAGTTCGCGCAAGCTGTTTTGACAATTGATACGCATTATATTTAGTTTCAGTAGGTACATACTAGAGTACAGCCAACAGAAAAGAAGTTAGATGTATTACAATAAAAGAGACTTAATGTGAAACTTTCACTCTGCATATTCACTAAAATTGTGTTTCCATTATGACGGGTTCCTTGAGAGCGCAGTTATTACAGGGACGTAGTTACGTATATTTGTCCTTGTTAATACCAAATTGTCACTTCTTAATTCGCTAGACCATGTACTACTTATTAGAAGTAGTTTTAAGTGTTTAACCCAATTTGTCAAAATTTTGAGCGATATGTGAAGGCAAATTAAATATACATTTAGTACCTACAAGAAATTATCATTGATCAAATCATTAAATGTCATATACTTTTATTGTCATCAGTTTTTATGAAAGCTGATTATGCCGGTAATTCAGGGTTCTAATAATACCTCGAATTTTTCAAAGCTATACATGTAATGAAAAGTTATTCATCATTCGCTTGTAATGCCATATTTAGAAGGTCAATTACAAGGCAAATAGTGAAATATCAAATTTTATTCTTCGCAAACAGGAGAACTGACAGAGTTAACACTACGTCTTAAATGAGAGATTTGGAAGAGTGGAAGAGGTTTTTCAGCTTCATATGAAACCTGTTGAGACAAACTTAAAAGTTCGATAGAAAAATAGTTGAATTGGATTACTTTTACTTTATTCTTGGGATATACTGTTTTTCATCTTGTATTTATAGTAACGTCGATGCTGACGGTACACCGCTTCGAGTTCCAACCGAAGCTATTTTGGTACAGACCGCGAGCACGCGGCGAGACTTTCACGTTTACTTTCAGCATCATCATTGAATTTCGCCGAAATTAATCATTATTTCATTCATTATCTTGTTATGACTTATGTATTTGCAAAAAGCGTAAACAGTTAAAAGTAAAAGATAATTTTGTGTTTCAAGCAACATTATTTTCAGTAAGTACCACATACCTATAACATTCCGATTGAATAAAATTCTTCATACAGGTTTGTGGAGGAAAAGATGAGATCTCCGCCAGGCGATTGATATATGGAGATATCGTAAGTTATGCATTAAAAACTAAATAAAGTAAAAAAATGATACTTAATCGAAGGTGAAATGTGACAATTTTATATCGTGTAAAAAGTGTAAGGTGCATTATATAGGAACATAGTAAAAAGCTTGAGTATACTGTTCTTAATAATACTAAAACTTCAAAAAAAAAGTTAATATAGTAATACATAATATATTACGCTGGATCATGACGACAGAACCGTGTCCAATATATTGAGCGCCGACTCAGGACTATGCACTAAACTAACATGTATTTAAATTATTTTTTACTTTTTTGTAGCATTGAAGACGGTTGAATTTTTGCAATTTTTTGTTACTATTTCTACAAAACGAACATGAAATATTATTTCGGAGTTATTTTCATATCTGCGATTATCTGCGTCTATCTTTCCATATTTAAATGTTTATAAGCAATTCTAATTAGATTAAAAGGTAGTTAATTCAGTATTATATTCAGTAGGTAATTCACAAGAATTTAAAAAGTAATATTATATTTTCCCTGTGATTTCAGATTAAGGCTAAAATGGTGGAAGAGGGTGAATGCGCGGTGTGTTCATCACCAGCTGTTCAGAAGTGTTCCGGCTGTCAGTCAGTACATTACTGCTCGAGAGACCATCAAAAACTGCACTGGAAGAAGCACAAGTACCAATGCACACCAGCCAAGGTGAAGGTGGACCCAAAGTGCGGCAGGTACCTGGAGTCCACCAGGGACATCAAAGCTGGGGATATTATCCTTAAAGAAACGCCTCTCATCACAGGACCCGCACAAGTAAGTACACCCTTAATTACAAAGAGGATTGAAGTATTGGAAGTCAGTCATTGATGGGCCCGACCTTTAAGGAGTAAATGTAAATGTGCCATAGCTATCTTCGCCTTAAATTAAAAAAAAACTGATATCATTGCTGCTATAAAGCAGAAATAAGTTCGTAAGCCGCCAAAGACGAAACACCTGTGGGTGGTTTTCATCACCAAAACTACCTATTTTGATTGTTAGTTTCTATGATTTTAAGATGTATGGAGATATTCCTGGAGATTTCAACGTTGGCCATTCGTTAGATTGACATCTTTTAATGTTAATCAGAACATTTTAATTAAAGCTAAAAAGAAGTTAGAACTAGAGGTTCCACAGAATGCTTAGGTTATTAATGTTAGATGGTGAAGAGGGAAACTTCCTACTTAAAAATATGATGATTTGGACACCACATGATTTTGGTCTTAGAAGTATCCGTATAAACTTCCAATGTTTCTGTTTTCTCTCTATTTATAGCTGATTATATCTGAAAATGTTTTAATTTATTAACAAGTTCGTGATTATTACAGGTAACGCCGCCAGTTTGTCTGGGTTGCTATAAGCTACTTGAAGAAGGAAGGACTGTGTGTTGCGAGAAATGCGGCTGGCCATTCTGTTCTGAAGCTTGTACTTTAAAAGACAGCCACATACCTGAATGTTTTTATACTCAACAAAGAGGAGAAAAGGTTCTCATTAACTTTATTTTTATAAGCCTTTGCTAGAACAAGTTGGCGAAAGACACCAGACACTCATGTTTGGTATACTTTGGAATTATACAAATATAGAAATTTGATAATACAAAGTTTTTTGTCATCTGTAATTTAATAAACATTAAAATGCCTATATCTAAATAGGTTTCCATATCAACATATGGGATGCCACACCCAAATTACCAATGCATCACGGTACTACGATGCTTATATCAACGAGACCATAACGAAAAGTTGTGGTCGAAGTTGCAAGCCCTGGAAGCACACACCGAAGACCGCAGAGGTACGGACAAGTGGGACAACGACAGAAAGATGGTGGCAGAATTCATTTGGAAGTTCTTCAAGCTAGACGGCACGTTCAGTGAAGAGGAAATTATGAAGTGTTGCGGTATTCTTCAGGTACGAAAAACTCGTTGGTATGATTTTAAATTGAGGACTAAGTTAATGAGTTATTACACCTCAGTGTATATGCAGGAGCTCATAATGTTGAATCACACAGAATTACACAGGTGATGTGAAACATCCATACGGGCAGGTAAACCTGATTGTTACGTGGCGATGCTTGCATTTATTTATTTTACGCCATCTGTTATACATTGTCGAAACTATTAAGTAAAGAACAAAACTAAGCTGGTTGCGCTGTTAGTTCGACTTAGTGCGGGGTACTTAGATAGATTTCATAGATGGCGTTATTCGACGTCGTTCCTGACGAAATCTTGTCTTTTACGCATATTACTTGCACGAACTCGACGTTTTACATCTGCCGGTTTCCCGTGACACCATTTTTAAACAAGTAACTTATATACATAAGTAAATGTATTAAGTAGGTAGTTCCTTTTTTCGTATTTTTACCTTTTTATATCTATAATAGCCGTAGGTAGAGAGGGAGCGAATTCCTAAGAAAAAAATACTTAGTGTCAATAACAAATTCAAAGTAAATCAGCAAATAATTTTACCTTAAACGAATTGTGTAGATTAACGGACATGAGGTGCCTATACTTGAGCCGGAGTACCTGGGCTTGTTCGATCGCATATCCATGGTGGAGCACGACTGCTACGCTAACTGCAACAAGAGCTTCACCTCGGACGGAGAGATCGTAAGTGACGATTTAAATTTTGATCCCAACTAACTTATTTATTTGTTGCCCATTATCATCTTTAGATAGGTGATACAATCCTTTGTTATTCGACTTCGGAAGTACCACGAGTATATTTATCTAATAATAGCTGTGTTAAGCGCTGCTGTGTTTTGATTTATAAGGTAAAGGTATCATACATTTTTTATATAAATACACCAGTTGGTAGAGCCAATGTAGTTCGACCGGGGAAGTACCACCGCCGCACCCATTTCTAGCGTAAAGTAGTTCTTGCGTTTCGGTGGAAGGATGTGGTTGCCGGCTCACTTTTATATGAGGCGACCATCTCAGTCCTCGGGAGTAGCAACGCATCTTCATATAGAACCCCTGTTCTATATGAAGTTGCTTACAAATGTCCATGGGTAACCACTTACCATCAGGTGGGCTGCTTGCTCGTTTGCTACTTCATATTTATAAAAAAAATCATAAATACATTATATCTGCCGTTCCTTAGGGATAACTACACCTGTGGTCGAACTCAGATAGGAATGATCTATCACCCTAATTTTATCTGGTTGATCGTCGATGTCCATGGACGGTAGAGACCACTCACCATCAAGTGGACTGCATGTGTTTGCTGCATGCATACTTCTATAATATATTAATAAAATATCATTATCATTTCATAAAATTAAATTTCATTCTCAAAATTCATTCATCACTTACATAAGTGGTATTCGTATGCCATTCTTCCCAGTGGTGTGAAGAAATATATGTTAGAAGCATCCCAGAGTACTTCAGATTGAAGCAAGTAGCTTAGACTTGAAGATACTATGATAATTTTGTTTAATGATAAATGAAGATGATAATATTAACTTTGATAAATAATAAAACAGATTAAATAGAGGAGATGCGAAACAGCGGTATAAAATAAATTTAAATGTTAATATCATAATAGGCAAATATGTAACGTATTAGATTAATAACCGATTAATTAACCAGAATTCAGAAGAACCAGAGTATGTGGCTTTGTTCAACTGTCTCTCTATGGTAGAGCACAACTGTTCGGCTAACTCCAATAAGAGCTTTACGTCGGAGGGTGATATTGTAAGTTCATCTGTGTCCATTTCCCCCATCTCATGTGACTTAGATCTATAGTACCCCTAGCACTCCCTTAGTTTATTAGTGTTTTGGGTTGGAAATTATTCTTCATAATTTGTTATGTATCTAGATAGGCACCAAGTGTGCATTAGAATAGTTTGTGGAGGACATACCTATGCATATACATATAGGTAAGTGGGTTCCCATCGCCTGATTTTTTGTAGACACCTTTTATAGTGCTCCTAAACTATCTTCTTTTACAGCGATAGTTGAAAAACAACCGTTGGACGCATCGAAGAACAATTCAACACGTCCAGATAAGAATGTGTTCACCTTTAGTTTCCTTTTAGTGCATCACATATACCTGAAGTATATCAAATAAACAATACGGCATCCAGCATTATTTGATTACCTCAGTCAGGTTATCAGGTCAAAATCCCCATTAAAAACGTATACCTTTAGATTCTATGTGCTGGGACGAACATCCCAGCTGGATCCCACATCTCCGTGTGTTACACGGACCCGCTGTGGGGCAGCGAGGCTCGGCGACACCACCTGGCCGACTCCTGGTTCTTCGAGTGTTCTTGCAAGAGGTGCTCTGACGTCACCGAATTCGGAACTATGTATAGTGGCGTCAAGTGCAAAAAGAAGTGAGTTAAAATGCTATAGTAAAAGGATTACGATAAATTAGATTACGTTTGACGTGATTAACTCTTGAGTTAGTTGGTTTCAATGATTTTCTTTTTTAACTCCACAATTCCATACTGATTTCAGAGATTGCAAAGGATATCTTTTACCAGAGACTTTCCTAGTGCCAATTTTGCATAAGACCAAGTCACCAGACCTGGAAACCCGAGGATTAGACAATAAATTTTGGAAATGCAAAAATTGCGGTGATTCTGTATCTGATGCCATAATACAGCAACTTCTTCAGGACATTGGCAAAGAACTCAGCATAATGCCGAAAGAAGATCCAGATGCATGCGAAAGGTCAGTTAAATGTAATTTTTGTGCTGTTTAAGTTTGGTTTTCTAAGATTCCATCCTAAAAGTATTTCTTTTATATTTTATTTTAATCCACACATATAATAAAAAAAATAGTTTCGCGTGTTTTACATTGCATATATTTATAAATAAGAATTGCTTGGAAGTTTAATACAATTTGTTTCAATTCTGGTATTTGTTGTCTGTGTGTTAGAAATAACTTCAAACAGAAACAGAAACTTAATTTAATTTAACTGATTATTATTATATTAAAGGTCCTTATTATCAGGTAACATTTAATTCCATTAAAATCCGTCTACTTTATCAAAAGGTAATAGGTACAATTTAAAGCTACAAGTTACCTTTGCAACAGCGGGTGAATTCACATAACACAGCTATCTTAGAAACCTTGACGTTTGCCTACGTTCGCTAATTTGGTAGAATCCTCCAGTCGTTATAGAATTAAACATGTGCAACAAACATTTACATTAGGAGATAAAATCCATATTAATTATGTTGATACAATATAAAACGTATTACGGAATTTTACCGAAACCAACATCTCATTTTACTGTAATTCCAGATTTATCAGCCATTGCTGCGGCTATTTGCATCCTTCGCATTACTACATGACGGATGTGAGTCTAGCGCTAGCGCAGATGATAGGCCAGCAAAATGAGCTCGGCCTTGCTGCTGTCACCGAGGACAGGTTGCTGCTGAAAACTCAGTTATGTAAAAAGATCAACGATCTTCTGGAAATTTTAGCTCCAGGTTTGTTGCATCCTTACATACATATATAGGAGTAGCAAACTAACATGCAGTTCACCTGATGGTAATTGGTTCATGCCGCCCTTGGACAAGTGTAATCAACCCCAGATAAGATAGGGGTCTTTCTTACCTGAGGTTGGCCAAAGATGTCTTGCGCTGAGGACTTAATTAAAATGCCTCAGATAAGTGTGACTCACTAAAAAACGTAGTATTTACTTATTAACTTTGTCTTGCATCAAAAGATATATTACTGAAAAAAAAAATTGTTGGCAACATTCAGAATGTAGAATAATAAAATTAACTTATTTAATCACTATTAATGTTTCTGTAATATGTGCTTAACCATAATATTTGGAATTTTTCCAGCGGAAACCCGTCTACGTGGTTCGTTGTTATTTGAGCTCCACGCAGCGGTGGCCGAGACCGGCCGGCGGAGGTCGCTCACTGACGGGCCCATGGTCATGCTCGGATATGTTACGGTAATTGACAATCTTACATAAAAATTAAGCCTCTTAAACAAGATAACTCGACGACAAATCTTAATCTTACACGCATTTCAATGTGTACTCTTTATTAAAACATATGCATAAATAGGTACCATTAAGGTACATTAGGTACATAACTTTTCCCGATTAACTTATTGTTATAGAAACAATAGCATTTTCTTATGGGGTCCTTGAAACACTACAATTATACATAATATTCGCAAACAGTAGTATTTCCATTTGTGATTGAATAAGATTAAAACGAAACTGAGCAATCGTCATAAATGTTCTGAGTTTAGCACGTGATGTGGAGCTAAACGCAGAACGAACGTAGACATATCACATTAGCCACGTGCAAATCCTAGTATTTACTCAGTTATATTTAAATATTAATAAAACTTCAGCAGGCAAGGTGTTGTTTGTTGACTTTGCTCATGTAACTGAAAGCATAACAAGTAGTCTGTTAGCGCTATAAATGACGTAAGGACTTATATTACTTAAGTATTTGACCACCCGCATCTTACGAATCGATACTAATAAAATCGACAAATCGCCCTAAATTTTCTATATATTATCGCGGAATTGATACATTATAGCATGTTTCGAGTCTTCATGATATTGGTTTTAAATTTCTTTTTGTCGATTTTTGGACCCACTTACATGGATCGTGGTAACATAATTATTATAAAAACATTTTTGTTTTCATAAAGAAATAAGTGAAACTCTACCTTGCCAAAATTTGGAATAACTCGTTTGTCACTAAGAAAGTAAACTTTGACAAGGAGGTAGAATGAGAATGGTTCAACCGAGGAGATACCACTCCCATGTGTACTTTTAGCATGAAGCAGTTCTTGCGTTTCAATCGAAGGATATGGTTGCCAGCTTACTTTCAGATGAAGCGATATTCGCAGTCTTGGGAGTATCTGTATTTATTTATATAAAGAGAACTTTAGTATATGAAGCAGTTTGTCACAATTAATTTAACCTTCGCGTTTCATCTTTGTCTGTGGATGAGTAGTATTTTTTTGTTGTTTCAGGAATCTCGGAAAATTCTGTCGGAGTCAGCAGCGCTTCTTCGCCATGAGCCTCCAGAACTTCCCGAGGGTCGCATCTATCGCCAAGCAAGGATAAACCTAATTCAAATGGATGAACTTATCAAGAATCTCTCCTCGACATTACCGTCACCGCTCTAGACGTAGCAATAAGTAATTTGTAGTTCTAAAATGTTTATTATGTGTAAATCAAGCTAAGGTTAGACGTTACCAACAATTCTTTTTGCAATACACTGTTTGATGTTTAAAGCCTATTTATTTTATATAAGCTGATATTGACTATCTGAAATAGAACTCGATATCAAAAGTGTGATGAGAGCTATTTCAAAACCACAATAACGTAGTTTGCAACTGCCAGGTGGTAGAACCGGTGCAGTTCGATCGGGAGAGTACTACCGCCACATTTATGTTTAGTGTGACGCAATTCTTGCGTTTTTCTGGAAAGGAGTCGTTGTCGGCTCACTTATATATGAGGCGGTTTAGTTATTCCTCAGAAGTAGCAACCCATCTGTGATCGATTTCAAATAGAACCTCTGTTCTATATGAAGTTGATTACAGGTGTCCATGGGCGGCAGTAATCACTTACCATCAGGCGGACTGCATGGTCGTTTGCTATTCGACGACCCGCGTGACCCAGCGGTCACCGTACCGGTCTGACGCTCAGTGGGTCCCGGGTTCGATTCCCGGCCAGACAGAAATATGAGGCAGTCGGGTTTTGTCAAATATTTTTACGTCATAAATAACTTAAGAGTTCATTTTCCAAAAACTGTAAAAAAAGTATTTTCTTTGCAATGACAACACCTTTTTGACATTCCAGATTTTAAAGTAATTACATTCTGCAGAAAGTAACCCGCACTCTAACATGAAATAGCTAAAAATGAAAAATTACATAGCGCGGTGTACTAACTACATTGAAGTACACAGTAATCTATACGACAACACATCCGTGCGGATTATCTTGATATGTTTGTCTAACACTTAGAAGTATGTTAAAAACGGCGGACGTAATATTACTATGTTGCTACAAGTTTAGCGAGCTGACCGTTACCGAACTG
>DWNE01010478.1:0-10325 GCA_018249875.1 Cecropterus toxeus
GGTTCCGCGCCCAGAAAGCAAAAACGGGACACTATACTAAGACTCCGCTCTCCGTCTGCCCGTTTGTCACCAGGCTGTAACTCATGAACTATGAAGCTAGACAATTAATATTTTTACAAATAATGTATTTATGTTAGTAGCATAACAATAAATACTAAAAACATAAAAATAATATTTAAGGTTGTCTCTCATACAAATGTGATTTTTTGCCATTTTTATAAATAATGCAATTTCCAAAGGGTTCTGTATGAAACCTTTCGTGCGCTAGTTCGACGAGCACTAAGTCGTTTTTATTAAGTATAGGAAAATACATCCCACATCTGAGTTGCTACTACTCCTCCAATCCCGCATGGCCCACATGAACCGAGTACAAATTATACTAAATATGACCAAACTTTTTGAAAACACTTGATGAAAACACTCGTAAATGTATAGGATTAAGTCGTCGAGAAAATGAGATACAATGCATTAAACAGTATTTTATATTAACACTAACTGTGTCACGCGGTTTTGTCCACGTTAATTAGAGATAATATTTTACATTAAAATATAAAATGTTTTTAAGCTAAGTAAAAATATAAATCTCCCATTTAGTCTTACTCTCCTAATACTTTATATTAATTTTAATCTCTCGTTGATTACTTTCAGAAGTTTCTCTTCTATCATCTTGCAAACACACACACTTTTTTTGACACAAGTACAATGGTCTTAAAACCATTAAACAGACTCAAAAACAAAAGGGTCTCAAAAATCAGAGCAAAACATAACTCCACTGTGACCGCGCCTTAACCCCACAACACTTTATTGCAAGTTCATGGTTGCACATGTGTTGGAACGAATGGAACACGAAATAAACAAATGCGCACGCGCAATCTAAATATAGGCGCTGCATGATCGAGTCAAAGAAAGTATACAGTTTAAGGGTGTTGTTGTATATCAAGGACAAAGTTAAAACGCCTTACACAATAAATTGTATGAGGAGACTAAAAGAGATCTAATCCGAAATATACATTTTGTGATTATGATAAGTATATGGTAAATATTGTTTGTATTATGGGGAGTTTTTAAAAACGCTCGGTTATTCAAGGGATGTAAAAAAATATGTTAATTATTTTGTAGCACGAAATCGTCTTTTTCATTCGCCTAACGATAGTTTACATTAGTATCAGTTTCAAATATTTTAATCAATTTGCCAAATATTTGTTCGGTCACTATCGCACTCATTGTTCTATATCACACCCAGCAATCCTTATTGTTGTGTGCGGTTTATAAATGATATTATTTGCTTTATTGATACTAATTTGTCAAATAATATTCGAACTTCGAACTAATACAGGATCTATATGTCATAATTATATACTACAATAAAAATTCGAGACGAAAAATATTCCCCTGTAAATTAAAAATAATAATCGGAATCGAACCTGAGACAGTACGGAGCGTATTAAAATTTAAGGCTTCCATTATAAACACACCCTAATACCACAAAACATCATTGCAAGTTCATGGCTGCATGTGGTGGAGCGAATGGAACAAAATAAACAAATGCGCACGCGCAGTCTATATTTATCCTTTACACGATGGAGAAAAATAATAATATTGCTTTACGAGTACGTTATAGTACTGTTTTCGTGGTGTTTTATAATAATAATCGACGATCTGCGTGACGAAGCGGTCACCATACTGGTCAGACACGAAATAGGTTTCCGGTTCAATCCACAATCAGACTGGCATCTGAATTTAGATTTCTGTTCTGGCTCTGGGTGTTTGTGGATTGGTCTTTGTATGTGTTTGTGGCATTCACGCCATAGGATAATATCTTAATGTAAGACTATGATTGTAGTCTTAATTAGGATTTATGATATTTATTTCATTATTATTGTATGATAATTTTTTTCCTGTTACTTTTAACACCAACTTTGTTTTTTCTACACCTCTCTAAGGTTGACTGACATTAGATTAGAGTGCTAGGTGGTAGAACCAGTATTGTTCGACCGGAGAGGTACCACCGCACACCTACTTCTACCGTAAAACAGTTCTTGCGTTTCGGTGGAAGGGTTTGATTGCCGGCTCTTTTATAAATAAGGCGATCTCAGTCTTCCGGAGTAGCAACGCATCTGTGATCGACTTCAGATAAAGCCTCTGTTCTATATGAAAATGCTTACAAATGTTCACGGGCGGTAGGAACCACTTACCATCAGGTGGACTGCATGCACGTTTGCTACTTCACTCTGAAAAAAGTCTTTCTTATGAGTATTTTTGTAATCAATAATAAAAAAAGAAATACTGGATTGTAAGCGGTATTCTGTAACCAAAACCAGAAAAGTGCGTCACGGAGGACTAAGATCGTCACCTTGTAACCATCTCTCAAACTTCTTGAGCTAGATTTCTACCTGAAACAGGTAAATGTGTTGCGACCTAAGGAATAAGACAGAACGACTTACGGTTTCTCCCTTACCATACCTAAACAGGAGTCCTTAACACCGTTATAAAACAAAATGGGAAAGGTAAATGTTTCTCTCAATATGGAGATTTGTACCATCTTATGTACTGTACCATCCTATGTATTTTTATTAATATCTATTCCTCATTAATTACTAGCGACCCGCTCCGGCTTCGCACAGATACTGAACAAAACGAAATATACTACAAAATGACTTTACATACATCGTTAACAGATTTTTTGTTTAGACAATGTGTTTATTTACGACATCATAATACAGATAATTTAAGAGGTTTCTAATGTAGAAACCTCTTAAATTATCTGTGTTCCTCTACAATTATGCATGTATTATACATATAAACATTTCTCTTGAATCACCCTACCTATTAAAAAATCTGCATCAAAATCGGTTTCGTAGTTTTAAATAAGCATACATAGGGACAGACAGCGAGAAGCGACTTTGTTTTATACTATGTAGTAATGCTTTCGCAACGTCGTTGTCTTTATTAAAGACACTCGATCAAAAATAACTTTCCGAATACTTTTCTCGTATCATAAATCTTCGTAACACGAGTCATTTGACATTTGCGCAAAACACTTTTTTTATCATCGAGCCATTAATCAGAAAATGCGTTTCGAAGAATTTTATAAACAGATCCGTCATTCGATGTCCTTGCCAATCCACCTAATTAAGACCCAACTCGTTAACTAGTACACAGAAATCCTTCGCGAATGAAATAAAAAGAAAGTGAATGTCTATGACCCTACCACAATAAAAACTGCATGAGGCCATCCGGGCTAAAATTATCAAGTCGACGCACTCTGGGGCCCGCTCGACCTTACACATCTTCAAAGTAAACTAACCCTTAACACGCCGTATAAAAATCGCATTCGAATCGATCGTTAGTGGGCTCACAAGTCCTTTTGGATGCTAATAACGATCGCCATTCAGTATCATTTCATTATCCATACGTAATAACGACCGATCCGATCCATTCGAAATGATTCCCTAAGTTCCGAGCGCAAGGTTTAATGTGTAGTGTAGACTCCGGAATGCACGAACAGGAGTTACTGGAGTCTGGATAATGCCCTTTGTTAGCCTCTAATTTTTCGAATCTCGACTTATTGGCTTGCGCGATATCGTTCACATTCGTTCACATCCCGCGCACACCACAACACTAGTCGGTCGTAAGTTCGTGTTACCGCTCATTTGAAATTTAACGTTGTGTGTTAGGAATAGAGTGTTAAGCTCGCGGGTGTGTGTGGAAATGTCAGGCGGGTGTCATGACATTGCATTCCAGGCATGCGAATGACTCGGTGACAACGGCCAGACAAGGGCAGCACTTGCTCATGCGAGCCATCGCTTACGGCTGTGTGCGTGTTGACTGAATTAACGCTTTGATTTATGATTTTACTTTTAAATTTGAATTTCGTATTGCGTTCGATTTAGAACGTATTTGATTTATTTATAACTGAATTAATTGAACTAAACGACGCGTTAAACGTTCAGTTTGACATAAGTACGCAATTAGGCGTTTAAAGTTATTTGTAAGGATTAAATTATTTAAGTTATAAGTTCTTAATCAGATAAGTGATGCAAAAATTAACGCAAATTTGTGTTAAACATGAATTCACAGTAATTAATAATTTAAATAGAGTGTGTTACTTTAAGATGAGTATTTAGAGTATACTTATTCTTAGGTTTTATTATTTTAAAATTAAATTAAGACGGATAATTTATGGCTTATATTAATTACTCTTATCACTTACAATTTATACTATGAGCGAAACAGATTATGTTTGTTCCCTGCATTTATATTATGATGTGCGTCACACCGTGTACCTACTGAATTTATTAATACAATAGTTTACTAGTTAAAAACATTAAAACAAAAAATCCGACTGCTTAAAACGAAATGTTTGTTCATAATGATATATATTTAATTTAACGTTTATATGTTTTTGTCAAAATAGTCAAGTAAAAGTATCATAATATATATTTTTAGATTAGTCTATTAACTAGCTTTCATTTGATACCCATATTGTCGTAAAAGTAAAAATCCCTCCTACCAATTTTCTCTTTATCCAGGCGCCATTTTTTTTAATTATATAGCCTACGTCACTATGCAAATTGAGTAAATTCTAATGATATGTCATATGTCACAATCCGTCAAACCTTGGGTAGTAGCGCGTGCTAAAGAAATGGGCATAAATAAAAACAAACAAACATACATACATGCATATATACGCTCGAAAAACATTACCCTCTTTCTGATGCAGTCGGGTAAAAAATTCATCAACCAAAAGTTATAACTATTCATAAGGCATATTCCGGTAAATAATAAAAATTCACCCCGTCCAGAGATAGAACCCTAATGGTGGTCCAGAGCATCTGAATATCCTAATTTCCCCAACGGCCGATAACTTATTACGATATCTTCCAAGAAACTCAGGATTCAGAAGTCTGTTACTCATTGAAGATTCAGTGTAGAGATATTCAGCAAACCGTTTATGCTGGGAACTTCCCAACGGAGATCTGGGTTCGATTTCCAGTTCGAAGTTGTGTAGAAATAGTGAAAATAGATTAGCATGGTCATTACGATGAACTATTTTATAAAGATTTGTTATTATTCCTGAAATTTGACTTGGTCAAATGAAACTACTTTTAACACAATATCACATATCGGGAACTCGGGAAAATAGAGATAAAAATATAAAAAAAAGTATATGAAAAGCTGTTTTTTTGGACACAATTAATAAGTTCTATCATAGAACTTTATTAAATAAATACTTTATTTCTTTTTATTTTATTTTATTTTATTTCATTTCATACCATTTCGTTCCGTTTTGGTTCGTTTCGTTTTATTTAATTTCGTTTCGTCTCGTTTCCTTTTTTGTGTCACATAATTTCAATTTTATTTGTCCAGAGCCAAGCTTCAACACAAAATAACAAGATGATGGAATAATCCACACTTTTACTTAAATCCAAAACATATTTCATTTCAACATTTCCATAATATTTGGCATCTGCATGGCTGTCAGAACTAGGTATACTTTAAAGTTTTAAATGACAGATGCATCAGAGCCAGTGGGTACATATTTTAACCCAGGGAAACTTTGTACAGCCGTGATGGATGGCAAACATTACTTAGGCAAATGTTGGCTCGACTTTGTCTTAAATTGTTGTACATTTTCACCGATTTATATGAATCAAATATTCGTCTGTTTATAGTCTACTTAATAAAAGTGTAACAATAAATAATTTAAAATTCAGTGTTTGAACTTTTAGATGTAGAAACACGATTAGGTAAAGTTACAGTAAGATTTTAATTGATATTTACATTATCAATTAATAAAATAAAAAATAAAACTTATTATTATACTATTATGTCCATATACAACTCCACGAACATCGAAGTTGTCGATATGTGTGTGTAAAAAAAAAAACAAACTGACGCAATTCGGATAATAAAAAAATTGTAACAGCTATAGATTTTTTTTACTTTTGAAAAATTATTTATAGAAACCTACAACATAACATGACCTCAATTTGGTACAAGCTACATTTCCAGATGCGATACGCAACAATGGCCCTAACGAGTGGCAGTCACGCCGATCGAGATTGAACCATTAATATGCAAACGGCATCGGCAGACGGACGGCGTGACCACCCGTAGATATGTGTACGGGGAAACAGAGGTTCTTGGCTCGTTCTAACTTACAATAGTTTCATATAGGCACTATATTATAGGCACTATAGTATAGGCACTATAGTATAGGCACTATAGTATAGGCAATATAGTATAGGCACTATAGTATAGGCACTAGGTTATCATTTCTTTGTTTGACAGATAAATTTGACGACCCGCGTGGCGGAGCGGTCACCATAGCGGTCTGACGCGCAGTGGGTTCCGAGTTCGATCCCCGGCCAGACATAAATGTGAATGATGATTTTTGATTTATTTTCTGTTTGTGTATTCGTATTTGTGTGTCCACGACACCCACGACACAGGAAAAAATCCTATTGTGGGGCTATGAGTGTAGAAAGCGTTTTAAAGCGTTTAAAGTATTTACTTTATCAATGTTACTTGTTAACAGTTATTTTTGGCCCGACTGCGTCAGTAGATGGGTAATGTTTTTCGAGAGTATGTATGTATGTATGTTTGTTTGTATGTCCATTTCTTTAACATGCGCTACAGTTTAAACGGCTTGACGGATTGTAATATACATACGACATATCATTAAAATCGTCTCTGTTTAGAAAATGACGCCTACAAATAGGGGGAGAAAAGGGGGAGTGACGATTTTATTAAATTTCAATTAATTATGTACTTACGGCGATGTTTTTTCAACATTTTAATTGTGATTCATCATAAAACAAATCAGTTATATAACACTGTTGATATAACAAATAAGTAGATACATATTTACACGCTACTTTTCCGAGTACAGAAATAGAGCACTGGGCTATATAAGCGACATAAATGACGTAAAAGCCTTTTCTGCGATATTCGAGATATGATTTATGGTACATTCGCTACACCGTTGTGAAGCATCTTCCTGTAGATACATATAAATATTGTTATCTATATAAAGCTGAAGAGATTGTTTTGTTTGTAGGTAACCTCTGGTCTTTTGGAAATCTTTTTGAATTCCATAGACTCTTCGTTGAGAAAGGTTTTAGGCTACGAGTATTTATGAAATTATGTGGCGACCTCCCGCTTCTTATTAAGAGATGACACTGTATTCTGAATCACGTTATCGGAGTTTTCTCATCATCCTGCATATGTACAAGTTCCGAACAGAGGCTGTCGGAGCACGGCCGCTCTCCAGGCATGATCACCTTGCCTCTGACTTTGCCAAAATTAGACAATCTGGAGCTGGATTTTTGTCTAGACCTCTATGTACCGTTTTTCATTATGTACATGATAGGTCGATGTAAATGGTCAATTGTCTTTTTTACGTACGGAGAATACTAAGACTGGGAAAATGCACATTGTTGTTATAATCGCGGAGAAAAATGCGAGGCTTGCCCAGTTAATTATAAGAATACGAAGAATAGAATATACTTTAATTGGAAGCTGTAGAATAAATAAAGAGAAGAATATATTTATTTTAACTGGAATCTGTAGTATGAAAAGCCAAGAGGCTATTCGGTTGATTAATGAAAGGAACACTGTAGGTGGTTCTGCATTTGCTGTATTGAATTGCTGACAGTATTAACGATGGCTTTTTTATTTAATTGAAGTAATAAACGAGCATGCAACTTATAGTAAGTGGTAACTGCAGATTATGGATATTTGTAACTTATTTCATAGGGATGAGGTGTTTTAACAAGTGCGTTGTTACTCCAGACCATAGTTTATGGCCACCATTAACGCATCCTTAAGCCAAAACCAAAGGCCACCATTAACAAATCCTTAAGACTGCGACAACGACTTTCGTATTCACAATGATATATTTAATTTAACGTTGTATATAAATTTGCGTTAATTAAAAGTATTATAAATATAATATAAATATTTTAGGTATGGTTCATTTACTAGCTTTCATTGGATACATAATATTGTCGCGATGATAGCAAAAGTCCCCCCTCTCCCCTCCTTATCATCTATTTGCAGGCGCCATTTCTAAAAAATATATAGCTTATGTCACTCTGCAAACTGAGACTATTGTAATGAAATGACATACGTCACAATCAGCCGTTTGGGCTGTAGCGCGTGCCAAAGAAATAGACATACGTACAAACATATATACATACATACATACATACACACATACATACGCTCGAAAAACATCACCTTTCTTGTGACACAGTTGGGTAATTAGTATTTTATAACCTAAGCGTTTCATAAGTATCACAGTTCACGATCCCACTCAGTCCGTTTAGATTTAGCTCAATTGCAGAATAGCGGCTAGTTGTACGTAAATGCAAATTTGCGAGCGGTACGTACAAAGCCAATATTAGATCGATTGCAATCTTAGCGCTTAATTGTTATCGGAAATCGTACTATATAAGAGGAAATGCGCTGTTGAGGAAATGTAGTTGATACGAGCTAATACAAATGCTAATGGGCTGTTGAAAATTGTAATATAAGGTTTCATACCTTACATTTGACGACCCGGGTGGCGGAGCGCTCACCATACCGGTCTTACGCGCACGGTCCCGGGTTCGATTCCCGGCCAGACAGAAATATGAATTTTGAGTTTAGTTTTCTGTTCTGGGTCTGGGTGTTTTTCTATTCGTCTTTGTGTGCACATGGTTCCCACGACACAGGAGAAAATTCTAGTGTGGGGCTATGAATGTAGAAAGCGTGTGTGTGTTTTATACCATCTTTTTATTCTGTTATTCTTGTTTATACCTGACTGCGTCAGAGAACATGTAGTATTTTTCGAGCATGTATATTGACGATTTGTGGTATATAATATATTATGAGAATCGTTTCAGTTTGCAGAGTGACATAGTCTTAAATGGCGTCTGTAAATAGATCCCTTCTCCCCTTTTTTCATATTTACAGGTTCCGTTTAAAAAAATATAGATTTATCAATCGGCAAACTGAGATGATTCCAATGATATGTCATATGTCATAATCTGTTAAGCCATATGGGTTGTAGCGCGTTAGTGCGTTTCAAATAAATTGACATACATACCTACATACAAAAGTACGTTCGAAAATCAAAACCCTCTTTCTCACGCAATCGAATAAAAAAATGTAGCGGCGGCGCCTTAAAGTCGCACCGCAAATGGTTTTACCAACTTTAAAATCCATTTAATTTTCTATAAAAGTTTATGACAATTCCCTTCCCGTATGTTTTACATAACATTGTATTAAGCTATACATTACAAAACGTAACCTAATCCTCTACTAGCGTCCGGAAATTCTCCATTCGAATATTATAAGAAATATGAACGTTTCAGCTGTTGCAGATATGTATAGCGTGGGTGTTCCCGAGGGAAGCCATCTTGTCGACCATATTGAGCGAGCCCGCCGCGTAAGGAAACGGGAATCTCGAAATTCTCGTAACTTATAAATGAAGACTTAATATAATGTCTGGTTCTCGATATAAGTATGGATTTTTATTTATGTTTCAATTTTTACAAGGAAGCTTACTAGGTGGTAGAAACAATGTAGTTTGGCCGGGGAAGTACCACCGCCAAACCTATTTCTAGCGTGAAGCAGCTCTTGTGTTTCGGTGGAAGGTTGTGGTTGCCGGGTCACTTAAATATGAGGCGACCATAAATATGTGATCGACTTCAAATAGCATCCCTGTTCTATATGAAGTTTCTTACAGATGTCCGTGGGTGGGAGTAACCACTTATCAGGTGGACTGGTGGTGGACTGCGTTCTTTAAAAAAAATCTTTAGTAACGCATCTGTGGCGCAACTTTAAAAATCAATTGAGGATAAATAAGACTAAAATTAATAAATGTGCTATTATTTTTGCTGTATAGGATTTGAATCTCGGACCCCCAAGTTAGTATCAACCACAACTATAAACCTCTGAAACAACACACTCGTAATAACAGTAAAGTGTGAAAACAATGTGTGTTGCGTTACCGACCACACATGTTGACTTACGTTATTAGATCAGCGCTAATTGAATATCAAACACACAGTTCGTTCACATCAAACCTAACTCCTGAGTTTTTTGAACTTTTAAACATTTTCAAGATGACCGAAAGCGCCTCACGCGCTATACAATATGTTTATTTTCACACATATGATTGGTTATTGTTTCAAATGATGAGCCACTAGTTTTCGCCTCATTAAGTTTGTAAGTGCAGCGGGAAATATCGACAACTTACAATAAAATATTCCTGATGGATGCGCATTGTTAATATTTACCACGACTTGTGATAATGGGCAAATTTGCCAATATAT
>DWNE01010479.1:0-10325 GCA_018249875.1 Cecropterus toxeus
CGTATCTATGTGCATCTTGTTTTAGTACACGTAATAAACGTTTTAATGATCCCTATAGAAAGTAAAACATAAAATTTCGGCAAGAGGCCTTCCGGCAGGTTAATGCCAGGTGAGCGGCCGAGCTCCGATATTTTGAGTTAAACTTGTACAAGATCTATTTACAATATGGAAGTAGAAAGGTTTTGAAGGTGGTAGAACCCGATGTAGATCGACTCCAGAAACACCATTGCCACACCTATTTTTGCCACAAATAAAAGTGTAGCGCTGTTTGGTCTGAAGGATGTTGGAAGGGAGACATACTATTCTGAGGCGTTTCAAGTTAGTCAGGAATAGCACAAACTCAACACACTCATAAACAATCGTCCCTTCCCACCTTTTTATCTATTCACAGGCGCTTTTTTTAAAATTATATAGCCTTTGTTACTCCGCACACTTAGACATGTCTTATTCTAATGATATGTCATAATTCACAATCCGTCAATCCGTCAGGGCTCAAGCGCGTGCCAAACAAATAGACATACATACATACACTCGAAAAACATTAACCTCCGTCTGCAGTCAAGTTGACGACCCGCGTAGCAGAGCGGTCACCATACCGGTCTAACACGCAGTGGGTCCCGGGTTCGATCCCCGACAAGACATGTGAATGACGAGTTTAGATTTCTGTTCTGGGTCTGGGTGTTTGTGTATTCGTTTTTGTGTGGCCATGGCACACACGAGACAGGAGAATATCCTACTATATGAGCGTAGAAAGCGTTTATTATTATTGAAGTAATGATTTTATTTGTCTTTTTGTGTCAGGATACCCTTTCGCAAATTCCATTGACATCCCTTGAATTAAAACGATGACGAATGTCGATTAAGTATACGTAAGTCTGGTTGCACTTAGGTAACCTGTTAACCCAGTCCCGGTAATGACTGTAACCAACCTCGATATACCGCAAACTTCGGACAAGAAACTGTTATAAGAAACCTATCAATATAATGATCCGCAGGGCCTGTGATGGACAAGAAAAATAAACCTTATCCGATTTTGATATGGTTTGAAACTGAGTGCTTTTTGGGTTTGCCGAAGATTGTCACAACGCAATGAACTGGGAAGGTTAGGTATTTCTTACATTGTAATTAATAATATTTTTCTCGACGAATAAAGTAGAAACACTGTTAATGTGTCATTAAATAAATTATTATAAAAACAAAAAAATCAGACTGATTAAACTGAAAATTCCCGGAGCGCTAAGACATGGGACTCTTCAAAAAAGGTGTGAAAACAGTTCTCCTATAAAGCCGGCGACGCATTGGCGACTCCTCTGGTGTTGCAAATGTCCATAGACGACGGTGACTAAAAGTAATCACCGTGTTCTTTTTTTAAATCTAACCCTAACGATAAGGCAGACGGGCTACCTAATGGCTTACCATTAGGTAGCCTGTCTGCCTTATCGTTAGGTTTACATATAAAAAGAAAGGAAAATAAGTACACTCGTGACAAACGTACTTGTTATTAATTTTTCTGTAATATATGTTTAAAAGTAAGTGAAATTTAATTACTGACCGTATTCTAAAATTTAAATGCTACAATCGTTACCTTATGGAAGAATGAACAGATAACATTTTACTTAGATCGATTTTTTTGCTGACTGTACCTATCATTCCTATCGTTAAAGGGAATGATTAACCAACAATAAAATCGGATATTCATTTCATGTAATCGGCACTCTTAATTTAATTGCCCCACCAATATCTAAATTTAATGATGACTTTCATACATTTCGTATATGCATATTAAGGTATAATGACTATTATTATATTTAAGTGAAATTGAACGGAATGAAATTAAAATTATTATTAAGCCCTAAGAGAGCACTTAGAATTTATTTATTTGGATAAGATTTTTTATCAGACTTAAGTAGCAAACGGGCACGCAATCCATCTGATGATAAGTGATTACTGCCGCTCATCTGTAAGAAACTTCATATAGATCATGGGTTCTATTTGTAGTCGATCACAAATTAGATTGCAGAGAAATTTTGTCTGAACTTACGTAGCAAACGAGCATAGGTTTCCAATGATACTTCATATACTACAATCCGTCAAGCCGGCTGGGCTGTTGAACGTGCCAAACAATGGACATACATATGCTCGAAAAACATTACCCTCTTTCTGACGCAGTCGGCTAAAAACGCGGGCGTCACCGCGCGCGGTTCATCGCAAATAAATCTGATCGTGTTGTGTACATTTTGAACCAATCTTTTCACTCGGTGACTTCATAATTAGCATAAACCTTTCTATTTCTTTATCATCGTGAAATCGATCACGGCGAACATTTTAATTAATTTGTGAAATCTGAACGCCTTATTTAATTTAACGGTGTAATGTCTGTTGCCTTAATGAGCGAGTCTTACGACTCAATTGGCTTATACAAGCTCGGAAATAGCTACTGAATAATTTACCACTTCCTAGACTATATATATGCCTATCATTTTGACATCGGAAGTAACATATAGGCAGTTCCACATGCAAGTATATATAAACAATATAAAATAACGCTGTATACCTAATACCTCGCACAATGTTTCTCTATGTCGAGAGTACAAGAGGACAAAAACTTAGACACAGAGCTGGATATTTGACTGACCGCCAATCGAACCCGGAACTTTCTGTGCATGGCAGGTACGGTAACCTCTTATAGTCTCGCGGAATATTAAATTTATTTTATTATAATTTTGAAGTATTAAGAGAGCATGAAGTTTAACTGATGGTAAGTAGCTCCTGCCGCTCGTGAACATTTCGCATACTTATTGGAATACTCACTTAACTCAAAAAAGAGGATTTTTGGGGTATCGCAAAAGAAGATCTCGCAATGACACCTTTTCGTACTTGTTGATGAATAAAATTAACAATTAATTAACGTTAGGGCACCAACAAATTTCAATGTAATTCAAATGGTAGACGGTAGATGGCCCTAACAGAAGCCTGTATCTGTACGTAACTACATTTTAACTTATCTCTTAATGAGCCAGTGTTCCATTAATGCGATTTGTAATCGACCCTAAATAAGATCAAAGTCTTAATAGAGTTTGGCCAGACGTATTACTAATCCTAAGGACTAAGTTGGAACGCCTCGGATAAGTATGTCTCTTACCACTCTTCAGACCGAAACGTTGGAGCAATTTGCTCTGTTTTGTTGCAAAAACACTGCTGTTTGTAGGCAAAAATAGGTGTGGCGGTGATGCTTCTGAAATCGAACCATAAACGGTTTAAACACATTCGATATCCTCCTCATACAATACGAGGAGGATACATTTAAAATTTCATATTATTAACTAAATTTTGATTTACTAACCATAATATTTCGATTAGTTTTAAATAGGAAATAACATTTCTGCAATAAATAATTTTATCTCATTCTCGAATTGATCTATTAATTTGTAATTACTTTGTAATCTCTTAGTTACCATCAAGTGAATTGCATGCTCATTTGCTATTTCTGTCAGAATAAAAAAAAGTAAAATATGTAAGTTAAAATAATATATTTTTATTTTAATAGTGTATTTTTATATTCTATATCGGATCGAGAAGTTACTTTTAAAAGTATCTATATACATATGTATAATATATTTTTATTTATGCCGCAGTACTATCAATTTGTACGCAACTTTCTACATTCGCAGTAAAGCAATTTAAATCATTTCTGCGTCAGTTCCGTTATATCCTTATTGATTCGGTCATTGAATTTAATCTCATTAATAAATCTACTTCCTTTGTTGATGTTGCGCTACTTGAGTAGCTCCTACACGGAGCTACTTTCTATAGAATATTTGGCTTACTTTTATTTGACTCGAATAGTCCTCGGGAGTAGCAACACATCTTTAAGTCACTTGACTGACGGATGTGATTGACTTCAGATAGAACCCCTGGTCTATATGAAGTTACCTACAAATCTATGGACGGCATGGATCACTTACCATCAGGCCGACTACATGCTACATAAAAAACAACTCTTTTTAACTGACGTGAAGTAATTTTAGGAGGTACCTATGTATATTAATACATAATATATGTGTACATCTTAATTCTTCAAACCCATTTAAATTTTTATTATACGTAAAATTATATATTTCTTACTTTACTTTTACCGGCGAGAGCTCGTTAAAAAAATCTAACCAAACCACCAAAAATGACAAAAAATATAAATAATTAACATATGTATGAAATAAATAACATCAATACATTACTCTAAATCATGTTCCAGATTTAAATTTACCTACGTATCCATTTCTTATTTTTTGGCGTAAGATAGCGTAAAGTATAATAAAACAATTACAAAAGATATGAATTGGAAAGATAATAATGACGCTGAAACTACCAAAAAGGAAAATGAGCCAGATCATTTGTTCCTCGTTATAGTTTTCAATCTCAATATAGCACAGAATAAAGTATAAACTCAAGATAAATGTTTCATCGTGAGTTCAAAGCAGCGGTTCGTTGGAGTTCGTGATTTTTGCTGACCCGAATGAGATGCAGTCGTGCGCTCACTGTCCTCGATGTTTACGGATTTTGCATACATGTGACCGTTGTAATTGAGGAAGAAAGTGTATGAGAAAAAACCTCATGAACTTAGAAGGTGTCTTTTATGGATACAAAAGTTGTCCATGGGTTCGATTCCCATGAGCGAATGGTGCTGAAAGAACAAAAAAACCTATATGTATGTTTGTATGTATGTATGTTTATACCTATTTATCTACAAGTTATACTAGCCAAGCTATTCCTATAACTATTTTCTCAAGCAATAACCACAGTATCATAAGTTACGAGTAACAAATAAAAACATGCTAATACACTTGATTACCTATTGCACGTACTATATACAAAGAAATCAAATCAGTTTTCCCTTACATCATGTTCTTAACCCCAGAAGAAAGTGAAATGATGATATATAATTCTTTTATTACAGCAAACATACATCACCGGCGGTCGTTAAGAAAAACCAACGCTAACTGAACGAATTGCGGGAACAAATCATGGAGTTTCTAAAGTTTTGCCATTCACTCGTACACTGAACTTCATTAAGATCGTTGAGATAGCTGACGTACCGAATAACAGAAACAAACAAGGTGTTCAAAAGGCAGCAATTTTGGCAAAAAGAGACAATGGAGCTTAGCAGACCGTTTGCGTAATCAAACAACACGCAGATAACACGGTTAGTGATATTGAACGTAACGAAAGTGATTTGTTTTGTAACAGAAGCTCGCTTTTACGATAACTGCTTTGATTACGTATTGCTGAAAGCAAAAGCCCAATACGAGGAATACATAGAAACCAGAGTCACTGACGAAGATTATTGCTGAGATGGGAAGTTTCAAAAATTGTGAAAAGAAGCAAATTAATTTTGAATAACTAAACAATGACAATCTCTAAAGTATAGGTGTAGTATGTAGCATGTGATAGTTATGATAAAGTTAAACCACAAGTTAATAAAAACTAATGTTAAATTAAATTAGATTAAGATTTTAGTATTTGAGAAAAATAGGAATGATATTGTGATCGCAAACAAAGTATAAGTTGTGTAGTGTCTAAATAAATATAAATAGTGAGAAGTAGTAATGTGTTCAAAGTACAAGGTACAGAAATATTGAAAAGGTGCTACAATGAAGATAATCTTCGTGGGACGTTTCCTTGGATGCAGCTCTTCGAGAGGTTCTACACAAGAAATGGATTGGTAAGTGATTCTCCTAATCACTCCGAACCTGAACACTAACTATTGCTTACAGGTGCACTCGAAATGAAAGCCTTTTTATATTTTGATAGTAGATCTAACCTACATGATATTTAGTGGTTATAGTGGACAGTGCCCATGCCGCACTGTATACTAAACAGTTTTATAAAGGAGCCCTCAAATATAAAACCGACTACATAGGCTATGAATATAGCAATTTTAGGCTTCTAGGAAAAAACGACCCGAATATAGAAATTTGCCTTTCCACAATCTGCAACCAGAACAGAGCTAACACTGCCATTATAAAAAAAATAGACGACAGTAAGCTCGCCGCAGGCGCACGTGGAAGAATTCTTCTACATTTAAATTACTTTTGAGAATTTTTTCTACAAATCTTAGCAAAACTAGTTAAGGGATCAAAATTTCAATGAACATCTCACTTTGTATCCTGCAAACTCTAAATAATTGTTGGCAAGCTAATATTCTTTATGGTTTAAGAGCCCACAAAGCTTAGTTCATTAATACCGTTAATGAATTTAAAACATTAAGTAAAAACGGAGAACGATTCTAAATTATATAACGGACTCCTTTCAGCATCCGTGAAAATAAAAGTGAAGATAGTGCTCTAGTTCCGATCATTCTCTCTTCAGAGCGATAATAAATTGAATTTGAATGACATAATCGATAATTACGTAAGGTAATTGTGCTTTTATGAGACTAGATTAGTACCGATAATAGCACTGACAAATAGCTGAGATATGCCATATCTCTTACCAGTTAGCTAACTAATTAGCTAATTAGTGTAATCTTCGAAATCTATATCAGTATAATGCGGCATGTCGTGAAGTAACAAGGCTTCGTCGAATAGTTTTACATTCATCTATTTGTCTATTAAAAAATCTTCAAATGTCATGATCTAAACGTTACGGACTCTTAGAGTCATTTGCTTATAATTAAACCTGAGGGAAAGTAGTCAGCCTCATCTATGGACATTTGCAATAACAGAGAATTTTCCATATATCTCCGTCTTTGAAGGGAGCTATTGTCGCATTTTTTTTGAGCAGCCCCATGCCATAGTGCTCAAGAAATACCTTGGGAAGAAGTACATTGTACGTCTTGCACGTCCGTGGTTAAATGCGTCTGAAATGAATCTTTGCGTTTACTATTATTGTATTCTATCGTAATTAACATATGTATATTGTAATTAACATCAGGTAGACTGTAAAAAATACCAAATGTATACTTATTTTTCTTTATTACCCATAATATTTGTTGATATCACTTAATAAGAGTTCTTTTCCGTTTAAGAATTTTTCATATAGCCTATATAGCTCTTCTACACTTGTAGCATGATTATAGTCTATAATATCCACGATTATCATTTAATGAATAATCAGTATCTCCAACAATTAGTGCGCCAACATCAACAACATAATTGTTTTCTTCTGTCCCATTACTCATATACTATACGAGCATTTTTGTATTGTAGAATCGATTTCTTGTACAGCAGTTAACTACAGACCATAAAGCATTTACAACTAAAGTATGCGATATTGCCACCACTCAGTTAGTGAAGTGTTTTAGGGTTCCGTACACAAAAGGTATAAACGGAGCCCTATAACTAAGATTCCTGTCCGTCTGTTCGTCTGTTCGTCTGTCCGTCTGTGCATCTTTCTGTCACCAGACAGTATCTCATGAACCGTGCTAGCCAGCTATAATTTTTACAGATGATGTATTCCTATTGTCGCTATAACAACAAATACTCAAAACAGAATAAAATAGATATTTAACAGGGGCTTCCTTACAATAAACTATTTTTTTTTGCCATTTGTAATAGTACGAAACCCTTTGTGCGTGAACCCGACTCGCACTTAGTCGATTTCTTTATATTTCATAGAACGGCCCTTACTATGTAAAAAATGTAACCCTAAGCTTTTCTTCTCTTGGCCATTTCTATACGTATTGTATTCTTCGTATTCGTATTGTATTGTATTATCGGTTAACACCAGTTACCGTTTAACACCAAACAAAACTCTTTTATACTGTTTAGTAAACAGTGTCTGCACTCATAGCCCCACATTAGGATTTTCTCCTGTGTCGTGGGTACCATGGACACACAAAGACGAATAATCAAACACCCAAATCCAGAACATAATCTAAACTCATAGTTCAGATGTCTGGCTGGCCGGAGATCGAACCTGGAACCCTCAGGTCGTCAACTGCTATTATTATGCAGATTAATAGGTGGCAGTAGTGAGTCCGACTAAAAATCAAATACAATAATTCTAAAACCGTTAATCAAAAACCCACTATTAATTTTTAAAATTAGATTTAGAAACTCTTATTTCGATATCTTATCTTTCTATAGCCTCGTTAAGTTTGCGTGCATGACTATTGTCTGTAGGAAGAAAATAATTCCAGAAGGTTCTCACCATTTAATAGTGGAAAGTTATTGCAACGCCTCTTTTCGTTTTAGTATGTTGTGAGCCTATACAGGATTTCGTAACCAATGCTTTAAAACAGAAACCTATTACTAAGTCTTCGCTGTCCGTCCGTCCGTCCGTCTGTCCGTCAGTCTGTCATCAGGCCGTATCTAATGAACCGTGATAGCTAGACAGTTGAAATTAACAGACGGTGCATTTCTGGTGCTACTGAAACAACAAATACTATAAAGAGAATAAAATAAGTAACTAAGGGAGGCTCCGATACAACAAACCTGTTTATTTTGCCGTTTTGTATAGATAAACAAACAAACAAACGCTTTCTACACTCATAGCCCCACAGTAGGATTTCCTCCTGTCTCGTGGGTGCCATGGACACACAAAGACGAATACACAAACACCCAGACCCAGAATAGAAATGTAAACTCCTCATTTACATTTCTGTCTGGCCGGGGATCGAAACCGGGACCCCCTGCGTGTCAGATCGGTATGGTGACCGCTGCGCCACGCGGGTCAAATAGATAATGCTAAAAACCCTTCGTACACGAATCAACTCGCACTTGGCCAGGTATTTTTTTAATTATTTTAGTAGGTAACAAACATGCAGTCAGCCAGATAGTAACTGGTTACTGTCAGGCTAACTGCCTGCCCATAAACCAAAAAGTCGATTGGACGTGCGATGCCACTTCTAACTTCTCTTAAGATATAAAACGTCAACGGCATCCACACCTTTTGGTTGAAACCATGCAAGAACAAAAAACAAAATGAGGACTTCTACCAGTTTTCCATATATTAATTTTACAATGTAAAAGTATTACTTGCTGGATTTTAAGCCAAAACAGGCCACTTCTGGCAAGCCTTGGACCTGCTAAAAGTCTAGGCCAGTCAATTCGTCTTTTGCGGTCCATAAAACGTCGTGAAGACGTTAACATTCTTTAAAATTTGTTTGCCTAAAATGCCTTCAAGGACAATTTGGGCAATTGCACGATTATTGCCGCCCCGTTCATGTGGATTTAGCTTGCCGCCCTTGAAATCTGCCGTCCAGGCTCCAGCTCAATCAGCCTGCTCGTAAATTCGTCACTGTCTAATTCTAAACCACGTTCGATATTGCTTTGTAGCTCATTTTCAAGTATAATATACAAGCGATTATATATATATATAGATTATCTTATCTTGCTTACTAATACTATGAAGTCGAAATCTTGTGAGGATGTGTGTATGTAACACATATGGTGGCAAACGGGGCCTCGGGTATAAATTCTTCGTTAACAAACCCTACACAAATATGACTATTTACTAACAAAGTACAATTCCTTTCTCTTTTGTAAGACAAATAAACGGTGAAGTTGTCTTTAAGACACGTAAACAGAGCACTCAAGCGATCATAATCAATTGTTGTGGTAGTGCGAACGACGTTAGTGTGGAATGTCATTCGTTATGGTAGTACGCCGGTGAAGTGCGCAGGCGCATAGCCCCGTGTTGATCGTAACTAATCAATAAAGTTAATCAACATCCGGCGCAGTTTGAAGTCGAATGGGTGACCACTGGTAGCTGAAATGCGTGTTTAGGGTACATTAACCTATCAAACCCTGCTTTTATCTGATAACAATGTAATAACATTAGAATACCAGCCTTAAAAACTTGTTTAGGACCTATTGGATATTTTTCACATGAGAAAACCTTTCAAAGGGTTCTTCTCAGTAACGGATGCTACAAAGAAGACATGTTTAACTGACTATAACCCACGGTGTTTTACTGGACGCCCTTTGCCGGTAATATGAGTAAGCTAGGCTTGCCAATCCCGATCTCTCGTCCGCACAGTCCACGGTGTCCATAGCGCTTGTCTTTCCACAAAGCAATTGTAACATTAGACACATTAGATATAGAACTGAAGTTATTCCATCCTGTTCCCATTGTGGTGCGCGCAGGAACACCGCGTGCGTCGACTTAAGGTTTTTTAGGACACGTCCATGTCGTAGGCCAGCCGCTGTTATGAGAGTAGGAGACGGGCGAGGAAGAGAATAGGGAGATTGGAACACTATTATTATTATCGCATTAATTAACATTGTATAAATGTTAAGGATCCGGAGGTATTTTTTTTTTTATAAATACGAAGTAGCAAACGAGCAAGCAGCCCACCTGATGGTAAGTGGTTACTGCCGCCCATG
>DWNE01010480.1:0-10325 GCA_018249875.1 Cecropterus toxeus
TGAACGCGCTAATCTCAGGAAATACTGGTTCGAATTGAAAAAATATTTTTGTGTTGAATAGTAAATTTATTGAGGAAGGCTTTAGGCTATATAACATATATGTTTGTTTGTTATTTCTTATGTAATAGCGGGTGAAACCGCGTTGCACAGCTAGTTATATGTATATGTAGTTTTTTTGAGAAAGAGGTTTCTGGATCTGTTTATCACATTTTCATGATTGAATTATTTTAAGCCTCATCTTTAAATTTATTCTTTCTGATTAGCGTTACGTTAAACAACTAAGTAAACCGCTAGGTTTCACTTGCGTCTCCTCTCAAACAACATGGGAGTTTTGTGGTACTCATCAAGTGGTATTTTTTGCAAATCATTAATGAGCATAGTATTCACTACTCCATTTCAGCAAAATCTCTATCTTAACGTTATTAATAGTAATCGATTTTAGTTTTAATTAGTAATAATCGAAATGGAATCGATTAAAATAGTAGTTTTTTTTACTTAGTAGTAATGGATTTTTATCTTTCTTACTATAAAGCTTTGGATCTAGTAATAAGACTAATATTGCAAAGTGTGCATAATGAAAAATATATGTAAACTTAAACATTTATTTAATACAAAATCATACTGAGTTATATCACAAGTAATAGATGTATATATGTTTATTTATAAAAATACATTGTTGTCCACTAATTACTACTTATATACGTTAATAATAAGGTATATTTTTAATTGACCCGTCGCTTTGTTTCTACATACATATGATTGTATAATATCTTATCTTATGTACGGTCATTAAAATTCTTTGCCGGTCTACATTTTTTATGTGCACACAACACGCAAGTAGGCTTACATTGTAGCGCAGGCGACGGATGCCTGTAATCGAGTATAAATTAGCATTAGAGTTGTAGGGCTTATGGTAGGTTATATTCAGTAGCGGACGTCTCTACCTCAGGGCTATCTTCTAATGCAGCTGTAGTAGGACGCTAACTCTGTCCGTTCAGAATTAGTAACTCTAGGCAGACGAAAACTTGTTGTGTTTTCAAGTTTTCGTGACAATTAAGCTTAGTTGCAGTACTAAATAATTGCAATTAAGCTGTAAATATATGGGGGCTACTTGCCCTAAGAAGGGCCTGAAGAGCACCACGCTAGGGAAACATCGGTGAATTCTATGTGAGATCCCGGGATTTCTCTATATTCATATCGAGGCCACCGTGGGGGGTTTAGTGAGTAAAAATCTCACATAATTCTGGTTTTTCCCCAAAAAGGTGGGGTATCTTTTGAAGATCCCCCCCCCCCAAGGGTAGCTAACTAGCTTTAATAGTTATATAGTTAGGTAGGTATGGTTTCCTTGAGTTCTATTCATTATGTGCCATAACATGTTTTATCCATACATGTAATAGATTGAATGAGCGTCTGTACAACGCATATTTTTTGCCAAAAAAAAAGTTTGGACTTACAATAATTAATTATATAAACTCTTATATATTTTTTCTACGTCTTACGTGCATTTAACTTAAACAACGTGATTGAGTAATGTGTCGCAGTACCAATTACACAGTTATACGGCTACAGAAATTAATATTTGATCGCAATCTTGCCGAAGTCGTTATATTAAGATGATTACAAAATGGTCGAACTTTTACCTTAATTAATCGGTACACTAAAATAATTAAAATAATCGCGCTGTAAACTTTAAAAAACTGCCTCATCCACAAAACATTGCAGTGTTTTTTTTGGTAGACTAAGTTTTTTTTGGATATTGCGAGTATATTTGTATACCCTTAAAATAAAATCTTCACTCTAAAACTCGATATAATGTGAGTGCCATAAATAAGACAGCTAAATGTTTAGTTGGTAGAATTTTCGAAATTTAACATACTCCATTTTCCCGGTCAAGTATCAAGTCTGTGTCAAAAATTCTGTGCTATCTGAATAAATCATTTGACGAAACATATATAAACATATATAGTCATGGATTGTCTACAATGTAAACTGTACAAAATCAATGTTAGCCAAGAATTACGCAAAATCCGGATATACACCGATTCGTCCTTGCACATATCATTTGTCTGGTAAATATGACCGTGACGCTGTTATTTCGGTGTGTTTATGACAGAAACCGGATTCCGGTCCACCGGCACCCTCGTCTCTGCCGCTGACACCCTGACAACAGGACACTTGTCAGCTGTCCGCGCGCCAATCCAATCGTAAGCGCCACCCTCTTACGCAAACCGTTGTCGGTTATGGAACGACACTGCAATACTCATACCATAGAATGGTGGTAGAAATCTTTGTGGTTTGACTGTGGAAGCACTAATGCAAATCCTTTTTCTGCTTTAGCAATTTACCGTTGCTGTTTTGTGAAGGATGCGGTTAGGGAGACATACTAGCTGAGGCGTTCCAAGTGTTACGGTTGGCAACGCATCTGTGGCTGACCACAGGTAGGATTCTTATTTGGGGTTGATTACAGATGTACAGTGTACCGTGGCCACGTTTTCGAGTTATTGCAAGAACATTTTTTCGCAATTATTCAAAATCGGCAAAAATAAGACAAAAAAAACTTAGTGGAAGTGTGGAATGCATTAAATTTTTACTTAAAAACGGTTCAATGACTTTTTCCCCTGTTAAAATTTAATAAATTATTTTTTTTTACTCAAATTTAGGGAACATTAATCCGTTCGACCGGGAAGGTACCACCACACCTATTTCTAGCGTGAAGCAGTTCTTGTGTTTCGCTGGAAGGGTGTGGTTGCCGGCTCACTTATATATGAGACGACCATCTTTGTCCTCGGGAGTAGCAACGCAACTGTGATCGACTTAAGATAGAATCCCAGGTATATATGAAGTTGCTTACAGAAGTCCATGGGAGGCAGTAACCACTTACCATCAGGTGTACTGCATGCTCTTTTACTTCATTCTTATAAAAAGAAACGTGCGATATAGCAATGATTCGTACATACTTACATAGAACAAGCTGAAATCTGCCCCCGTAGTGAAGGGTGCCGAGCGTGACTCACACCCACGATACAAAACAATGCAATCGATTAACTGGCCAATTATTGTGCCAACTTTGTCATCGCTAGCGTCGATTATATTAATCGCTAGACTTCACTACCAAAGGGCAGACGGGCTAAGATTAAACAGTTTATATAATTAAACCATGACTCAATTGTTTATAAGAGTATGCCCCTTTCATTTATAGGCATATGATTAATAGTAATCTTAAATAAGTGCCAGCCATTCATAGATTAGTAGCACGTTTGAGAGATATTCGAATATAATGGTATATTTAGAACGTTTTAAGATGGTAGAGCGATGGCTACACTTAAACAAAGCCCTACAACTTACAATTTAGTTTACAGCTACAGAAACGCATCAGCAACCGACATCAGATAGATTTCTAATCCTATTTGAGATTGATAACAGATGTCTAAGTGCGGTATTAGCCACATACCATTATATCGTTCAAGGGCGTGGTTGCTGTATTACATCATAAAAAGGCCTTCAGATTTTTCTACCTGTTATGCATTAATTATATAAAAAGATATGTCCATTTGTAACATGTTCACGGGTGACAATGGCCACTTAACATGGATTTCATGTTCGTTAATCATTTCATGACATAAGAAATATATCAATACTTAAATCATTAAAAATTATATCATTGAAATTTTAAAGACGTCTGAAAATGTAACGTTTGCTAAATATGACTTTGGTGCCTACGACTAGAAGTCAACGTGATCACTTCGTCTAAGATTAACATTAACACGCATGATGCAATACAATGGGTCGCATTGCCAATGCGAGTTACCTACGCGGCGGTAGACGTGTTGGGTCGGCCGCCTGGCGACTCTCCCAGCCGCTGGGTGTTTGTACGTTTACCCTGTTACAAAACAGTACGATGAGATTGCACAATGATTTCGTGTTTTTATTTCAGTAGCGGTTTCTTGTATTTTTATTGTGGGTGCCATAAGTAGATTACATCCAATCGATCCAATAATATATTCACACCTTTTACACACACAGCAAGGTCAATATATAGCAGGTGTTTTTCAGGTGGTAGAACCAGTGTAGTTCTACCGGGATGGTACCACCTCTACACCTATTTCCAGCATGATGCACTTTTTGCGTTTCGTTGGGTGTGGTTGCCGGTTCACTTATCTATGAGGCGACCATCTCAGTAGCACCACGATATATTCAATTTTACGTTTCATAAGGATTTTCGCCAAAATAGTCAAGTAAAAGTAGGTATTATAATATATTTATATTTAAATGGTCTGTTATTAGCTTTTGCCGATTTCGCAGGCGCTATTTTTGACGATTGTCTATTGTTATGAGTAATGATATGTCATACGTCAAAATCCGTCAAGCTGTTTGGGTTGTAACGTGTGCCTAAGAAATTGATATACCTACGTACATACATACACAAATACGCTCGAAAAACATTGCCCTCCTTGTGACGCAGTCGGGTAAAAATGCACATTCCCTATGTCCCAACCAATGTCGTAACCAACAAGTATAAATTTTACCCTGCAAATTCGATACAATCGTGCACCGATAACTAGGTTTCGCTCCGTAAGAGCCTGTAGTGTGGTGACACTCGTCAGGACAAGTCGCAGCGGTTGTCTGTCTACGTCCTAGATTTTAACGGATTTGTATCCCTCTCGCAGAATGGCGGATTTTTCTCTCCAGCTTTTAATTTTAAAGTCGGTCATAGTGTAGCTACTATAGATGGGGGATCTTTTATTTCATTGACATGACAATTATGTGGATATTGGTATGCTACCAGCGTTCTCTAGTCTTTAATTTCAGTCTTGTTGTTTGTGGTGAGTGGTATATTTATATGAGGATTATTTTGTAGTGAAAAAGACATGCAGCCTCTGATGATAAGTGGGCACTGCCGAAATATTGTTCCATCAGAATACCGTGGGTCGTTTAAACTTGGTCCGGAGTTGTACCAAAGAAAAAGTGTGCGATCCCATTCGGGACTTCGGATGTTTCGGATGTTACTCGAGATAATCTTACTTTTTACTATCTTACTTCTTACTTATAATATAAATGAAAAGGTTTGTGAGGATATATGTGGATTTCGCTAAAATTTAGCACACAGATAGTTTATAGCCTAGATTACAACATAGGATACTCATCACCGCATGACGAAACGGGCGGGACCGTGGAAATAAGCTAGTTATTAATCAATAATTAGTAGACTTTCAATATTGCAAGGGTCGTCGATTCCCGAAGTGTCAAGATTTCCACTCAACTCCGATTTATTGCATCGAGTACTATGCCTAAAAGCCGCTTAAAATACTATTGTTACTACCATTTACCTTCTTTCGTTCTATAAATAATAGAAATGTTCTATAATAATTTTAGAAATTCGCTTAGAATAGATTCATGTATGGACTTTTCTAACCATCGTGTAACTGTCATCATTTTTTTTGTCGTGACGTGTATCGACTAAAATTCTCTTAGTCATAATCCTTATATCAGTATGACAGCGTTTAACACAGATAAGAAATGTCTGTAAGAATTTTGAACAATCATGTCATTGATGAATATACATCATTAACGTTTTTTTCGTCGCTGACGTGAATCGAGTGACACATTTGACAAGTACATACGAAGCTCTATCCAGGCGGGCGAAGTCATCCATTACGGGGCGCTTCGCCTCCAGCCGGAAGTGGGACGTGTTGCAATATTTATTGCGACCCGCCCGGGTACATTCACAACTGCTACTACAGTAACTCGTAGGAAGAGTGCGAGTTGATTTAAGATGCTTGAAGTTGTTATACAAAGATTAGATTTTTAATCGTAATCGTAATTGAATAACCGGCCAAGTGCGAGTCAGACTTGCGCATGAATGGTTCCGTACCGTTATGTATAAGAAACGGCAAAAATATCACGTTTGTTGTAAGGCAGCCCCCTCAAATATTTATTTTATTCTACTTATAGTATTTTTGGTTATAGCGGCAATAGAATTACATCATCTGTGACATCTGTGTAGTTATCACGGTTCATGTGATACAGCCTGGTGACAGACAGACGGACGGATGGACGGTAAAGTCTTATTAATAGGGTTCCATTTTTACCACTTTGGGTACGGAACCCTAAAAATGTTGAATCTGATGTGAAACACTTTTATGCCTATTCCTAATGCCTCAAAAGAAATATAATTACACATAACAATACTATTATACTTTTAAGATAAATAGAAGTGTCTCGGGATTTTGTGAATTACGAAGACATGTCAATGAGCTTACTGAGTTATCAGTTTTTACAGACGATCGTGTCAGTTTTGATAAACTGTTATCTCGGCTTATATGAATCAGTCACACAATCCAAGGTTGTTATTCCATATTACAAACAGTCATACAGAAATCCTTAAGTCACATTTTTAAGTAGATTATTGTAGTTATATAAATTTTCGATAAAATATAATGTAAGTACGTTAGTACTACAGGTGCGTGTATTTTTTTTTCAGTTATTTGTTTTTAAGCAGACGAGTGTTTTGTTTTGTATAATAATTTATTTAATGTTCTATTAATGGAATTTTCACCTGTATAATTTATTTAACCTCTTATCGAAACCTAGAAGTAGAGTTCTAAGAAAATCATTGCGTGTATTTCAAACATTATTACGTTTTCTTAAGGTCAGGTTATTTCAGTATTGCCCTATTCACTTTGTAAAGCCCTAGATTTGGGCTTCTGATGACTTAGGTGGAAATTTGATAAGATTCCTGAACGCCTATTCAAAGTAACGTTAGTACATTACGATTAAGAGCAAATATCGTGTAAGTATATGATTTTTTTATAAGATTGAAGTACTACGAGCATGCAATCCACTTGATGGTAAGTTAGTGCCACCGATGGACATTTGTAAGCAGCTTCATATAGAACAGGGGTTCTATCTGAATTCGATCACAGATAAGTTGCTACTCCCGAGGACTAAGATGGTCCCCTCATATATTAGTGAGCCGACAACCAAACCCTTCCACCTCACGCAAGAACTACTTCACGCTACAAATAGGTTGGCGGTGGTACTTCCCCGGTTGAACTACATTGGTTCTACCACCTAGTTGCTATTAATTGCTAATCTAATATTATTTGCATCGTTATAGTTGCTAGGCGGAGTCCATATCCTTGATAAAAATGTTTTGCTATCTGCTATATAACGCTACGAATTATGCACGGAATAAGGAAGTCTATAGTAGATATCGTTCATAGTTGCACACGTGCCTTATAGCGATATTGATTTCAGCATTCTTTTGGGGTTTTACCATCCGCGTGCTATCAAACTTTTTGATGCAGAATATGATGCAGAAGGCAAGCCATTAAAATGAGTCATTTGTTTTTGTTTATGTAATTAAACGAGCTAACGAGAAAGTAGTACTCCTGGTGCTAATTGCCACTCGTGGACTATTATTTATAGACACCGAATCAGATTGGAATCTACCTGAAGTGGTCCATAGGGAAGTATGAAAAAATACTACGTAAAACACGCATTGCATACGTTGTATAAATAAGTACTTATTAAGAGATGATCTTTATAAAAAATATTTTTTAAAGCATTTAATTGCAAAATTACGGTCAAGTAAAACATCGTGAGGAAACCTACACACTTGACAATTCGTTAAAAAAAGAGATCTCAAAGGTGTGTGAAGTCGACCAATTCGTACTTGGTCAGCGCGGTGGCTTAAAGCTTTTATTCTGAGAGAAGACCCGAGCCTAGCTGTGGGAAAATAATGGGTTGATAAAAAAATTCAATTTAAACTTTACTATAATCTTAATTCTGAATTAACAAAGCAACATTAATAATAAATCTCGAACAGCGCATGTGTAACACAATTTACCAGCGCATTTTAATCTCTACAAGCTTTCTACAGCAAGCTTGAACCAATTTCGACGTTTGCCTAGCTCGCTTGTACGACGCACTACTGGGTCAGGTGCCTGGCTCCTTTGACATCGTCTAAACACGGCGCTGTTGATGCAGCAGCCAGTTAGGGCACAAAATACAGGATGTAGCGATTAAATAGCATATATTTGATGTGAAACATCTATAGACGCAAGTAATGGTTGTTGGCTTGGCGATGCTTACATTTATTTATTTTGCGTCATCTGTTATATATTGTCAGACTTAAGTATCGATCAAAACTAAGCGGGCTCAGTGTTAGTTCGACTTAGTGCGGGATACTGTTCGTAGAGTGCATTATTTTCATTACGCTATACATTTAGTTCACGTCACAATCTTGTCTTTTATGGATATTACTTGCTTGGATACGATGTGTCACATCTACCATGTGTCCCGAGATAGCTATTTTATTTATAACAGTCAGCTTCAATTACGATTTTAACTTAAGTTAAGAATTAACTTTAAGATTTGTTTAGGTGACTACTATCTTATATCGGTTACTATCGTTCAATTCTGACGTATAATTGTGTACATATTCTGTTAATGCTGAACTGTTTACTAAATTTAGACGTTTTTAAATTGTGCTTTTAGTGTGTTAGTGCTGGACTGCTGGCTATTTTGTTGGGACTTATTTTGAACAGTCTAGAGATGACATAGCTCTATTATGTTAATTAGATTGTAGTTTTTGAACCAATTTGTAAATCAAAAACAATTTTGAGGCAAAAACTGCTACTACAGTGTCCTAACAAAATTATTTGCGCGTTGGAGTTTCAAAATTAAATCTAAACGTAACACAGTCGATAAAATGCTGTCTCAACTATGGATAAAAGGCGTATGATTTGCCATAAAATACTTATTCAATCCTGACGTTATTTTAGTGCGCTGTTATAATATAAGTACCGGGTCGGTGCTTCAACTTTAATCTAGCATTTTATCTATTGAGCTATTTAAACACGCCGCTGTAGATAAAATGCTGCGTGTGCTATGGTACAAGGTATAAGATATAGCGATAAATACTCTAACAGCTTATATTGCTCGATCCAATTTTGAGGTTGTAGCAAGTTGTTGTCGGGTCAGTGCACTCGAATTGCATTAGTGCATATTCTGGAGCTTAAATACTTTGACGTCGCTCATAATGCACTGTTGTATACAATAGGCACAGTATAGACAAGACATTTGTTATCTCTATTGTGTTATAGGCTAACTAGAGTATTATTAGGGTTGTCATCCGTACTTTATCGTAAAGTATTGTATTTATTTGGGATAATTGTACATTATACGTTATGAGAAAAATATACGCGAGAGCACTTTATTTTGCATTATCTGGGATTAAAATTTTTTTGGTCTTAAGCATCTTTGTGTGAAATTAAAATTTTTTTTAAAGGTTAGCCACTTTACTTGGGGAGTGATAGAATATTTAGACTTTTTTGTCAAATTGCAGAGACATTCTATTATTATTTCGCCGAATTGTATTCTTGTCGCTTCATGATAAAATTTCCTCGGGCCGAAAATTGTACTTTATTTATTTAAAAAAAATCATTTTTTTCGACCTTTTATAGCCAATCTTCTTATATTATATTATTAATCTTTATAGCATAAAAATGCAGCAGCCCTAAGTAATAACGTTGTAATTTAAGTATCATACATATATATTGAACAATCTCACTTGTAAGGAGTGGGTGGGAGGTTGACAATCTCACTGCATCTCACCAAGAGAGGATTAAAAATCTTCAAAATCATATTAAAAAAATTAACGGGCGCCCTATGAAATAAAGTTTGGTTTGTACATTATGTATTCACGCAAAGTACAGTCGCGAGCATAAATATATGTACATTTTCAACATATTATTTTGTTGTCGATTGACTCGTTCTTGGGATAGATATTTTTGGTGACGTGCCCATAGTCATATACTTATGCTGGTGATAGTACACTAGTCGTTGGTTACATTGTACTTAGTTACAACCTACCTGATTTTATCTGACTACGGCTTAAGCTCTACGAGGAAATGTACGATACAATGTTGCGTTTGATAAAATAGTTGGATGTAAATCCAATGAATACATACGCGGAAAACACGGTAGTTCGTAGTCAACTAAGTATGTACCTGTACCTGTATAGTTGCTGCTAAACATTAGCCAGATAAGGTAAATGTACCAATAAACTTTGAAATGTAAATTTGCTTAATAAGCTATAGAATGAAACTAGTAACATTGTTGGAACCATTAAAACCCTACTGCTTAAATCGATTTTTTGTTCATAATGATAAAATTTCATTTGATACCCATATTGTGGTAATAGAAAAAAATCGTCCCTTCCTCCTCTTTTTCCTCTATTTACAGGCGCCATTTTTTTTAAATATATACCCTATGTAACTTTCCAAACTGAGACGATTGTAATGATACCTATGTCATACGTC
>DWNE01010481.1:0-10323 GCA_018249875.1 Cecropterus toxeus
TTGTGGTATAATTAAAGTACCGTCTAATAAGCAATCAATAAGCGGTATTGTTCTCGTTCGAAGGGTGTGTTAAGGGCAACATACTCCGGAGGCGTCTAGCCTAGACCTGAGGGCTGTCACTGATTACCGATTACCATATGTAGCATATCGATCATATGCTATTTCAATATGGTTAAAAAACTTGGAAAAAATCTAACAATCGTCACATTGGTAAACCAGCAAATTTTGTCACATTCTGTGGTTTTCCCCCCACTTATCAAGAGATGGCGCCACTTATCCTGTATTACGCTATCGAAGTTTTCTTAACATTTATTCAGAATACAAGATCCAAACTTCCAAAGTGCAACCGCCTTAGGCATGATCACTCAGCATAACGGGAGATCTCCCCTTACCAAAATTCTTCGGATATTTTCATGAGTATAGTATTAAACGCGAGATCCACGGTACTAAGTCAATGTTTTACATACAAATGGGAAAATGCATTAACAATTTTCAATAAACATCTTTGAAAGTTATACTTCTATGGGCTTTTAGAAGGATATATAAGAAAATATTTTTCGCTTAGAACAAGTTATATGAGCTAATGTAACAAATAATTTATTAACTTTCCTTCATTCAGAAGTCTACCTCCGAAAAAAATACACCACAGAAGTATTACTTTAAAAAAAAAATACGCCACAAAAATATAACTTTGAAGACAACTCGCCATAAAAATGTTACTTCTAAAAAAGTTACGCCAAAAAAGTATAACTTCAAAGTAACCTGCCACAAAAGTGTTACTACCAATAAAGTTACGCCACAGAGGTATAACTTCTAAAAACATTACGCCACAGAAGTACAACTTCTGAAAGGATTACGCCACAGAAGTATAACTTCTTCTGTGCGTAGCTATCTTCACACACGGTTTTTATTTCTCAGACATTAAACCACTACACGATTTTATTAAATACTCAGTTTCAAGGTATTACATACTCATCGTTGCTTTCATTTTCAGCTTCTAAGGCCTCCAACTTCAGGTTTCGCTGAAAGACCACATTCTCCCAGGCCTCCCTGGCCACTGACGCGTCCGTTTCAGGAGAATCGAAGACCTCCCCGGGATGTTTTCTTCCATAATGCCTGATAACGTTCTGTCTGTGTGTAAACCTTTTTGGACAGACTTTGCATGCGAATGGCTTATCATTCGTATGGGTCCTCATATGATAAACTAATCGACTTTCTTTTGGAAACTTTTTATGACATATATCACAGACTAGGTGTTTAATTTTCGCGTGTCTCAGCGTATGTCGTTCCATGTTGTGTTTATGAGCGAACATCTTTGAACAAATCGGACAGGGGTATGGCTTTTCACCCGTATGTTTCCGCATATGGGGCTTTATGAGACCCGCGTGAGTGAAACGTTTCTTGCATATTTTACACGAATACGGTTTTATGCCGTTATGGAGTTGGATGTGCCGTATGAGTGTGGATTTGTACTTAAAACTCATATCGCAAGTTTCACAAGTGTACGGCTTTTCGGTTGTATGCCGTCTGAGATGACTCCGTAGTAAGAACTCCCTTTTAAACACTTTATTACAAACATTGCAGACAATTGGCTGATCGGACGGTCTTTTACACCGGCTTTTCCCTTGATGCTTCAACAAATTGGCCTTCACTGCGAATTGTCTCAGACAAATCTCACATTTGAAGGGCTTCACTGCCAAATGCGTCCGTTTATGCTGGTCCAAATTTGATGAAGTTTTGAACTCTTTCCCACAGTCTGGGCAAACGAATAATTTCACCACTGAATGGGATTGGACATGTTTATTCAAATGGCCAGCTTTGACGAAGGTTCTGAAACAAATATTGCATTTCAATTGTTCCTTGCTGTGTAGTAGCTGATGTCGTTGGACATTCGACTTCGAGGCGAATCGCTTGTGGCAGATGGGGCACATATATTTACCATCGTCTATCGAGTTTAGATTCAGCGATTCTGCTGAAAGTAAAAAAAAAATGTCACACACCAGGTGATAGAACCAGCAGGGCCGTTTAAGACTATGTTGGGGCCCTTGGGCACACAAGAATTTGGAGCCCTTTTAGAATGTAATGAAATCAAATTATATTTTTTTTTTTCACTATGATCTGCTTTATTATGGGTAATATGGACAATATCTAACTTGACGATAAACAAGGTTGCCAAATCTTGTTTTGGCCACCCCTCAAAATGTGCCTGTGATTAAATTTGAGAGAAATAGTTGGTCCTTCGGGGCCCTCTGAGGATGGGGGCCCTGGGCACTGGCCCCGTGTGCCTTATGGTAAAGACGGTATTGAGAACCAGAGTAGTTTAAGCGAGGTACGCTCATAACTGAGACCAGACATACTTCGTCGTCAACCCATTATTGTCTCACTCCTGGGCACGGGTCGTCTATCAGAATGAAAGAGTTTTAGTCCACCATAGTCCACCGCGCTGACACAGTGGAAATTGGTAGACTTCACACACCTCCGAGAACTCCTTTTTTTTTTTACAGAACTCTCAGATGTGTAGGTTTCCTGACGATGTTTTCCTTCACCATACAGCAGTGATAATTAAATTCTAATACGCACATCACTTTAGAAAAAACAGTGGTGGCCTGGGATTCGAACCTCGGACCCGGATTGAGGCCGAATTTCAACCTTTAGGTTATTACTACTCAGTGACACGTACTTATTATATATATTAGATACTAGATTACTACCTGAAGTAATCATACTTCGCTACGTATCAAAAAATTTTGGCTTTACTCGCTAACCGTTGGAGGTACTTGAAAAGTGATAAGGACCTTCCGGATAGAAAATTAAATGTTAACCTCATATACGCTATCAAAAGTCCTATTTTTTAGCGTTCTCTTTTTATGTAAAATGGAAATATGAAGGTCTGAAACAAGAGGGTGTAGTGACGTCACTAAAGCTGTCGCCATCTTTAAACAGCTAAAAATATCGAAATCAAAAATTGCCTACAGGCTGACCAGATAAATAAGCTACATCCATGCAAAGTTTCATGTAAATCGGACCAGTGGTTCTTGTGTGATTGAGTTACACAGACACACCATCTCATTTTTATATATTAGTATAGATCGGTGATTTCCAAAGTGGTCCAGATGGACCCCCAGGGGTCCACAAGGGATTCAAGGGGAGTCCACATTAGCGTGAAATAATAATGGGGGACCAGTTGTAAGTCCACCAATATTTATGATTAGAAATTGTGTGGCTTGGATTTACCTACATATCAAATTTACAGGCAGGTAGGCGATAATATTTTAAGAAAGTCAATGTACAAAAGGGTTTTTTATTTGGTCGCAAGGGTAAAGACGGTAAAAAAATGGGGTCCACCGGAACCGGATGTTTTTTAAAGTGGCCAAAGATAAAGATATATTATACACATACCATCATTATAAACTTTTTGTGATGTATTTGGTTGCACACTCAAATACTTTTCGTGTCCTGCATACTGTAATAGAATGAAACAAATTCTTAAATGTATCATAATCTTAACATTGTTAAAAACATTCACATATATATTTTTAGATAGGTCTATTTACTAGCGTTCATTTAACGGATTCATTGCCAACTTCATTTTCATGAACATCACGCCAGGCCCCATACATTGGTTGATGACGCGCCACATGCTTCATGGGCTTGGCTAAAGGATGACGCACCTGGCCCCTCATTGGCCTCTTGTAATGTTTTATGCATATTTTGCAGTTTTTTCTCATTATTCTAATTAAATAAAATGTTTCTGTGTATAAGTTTATTTTGATATGACGCACCAGGCGCGTCACGGGTATCTCGTGATCCTTGCTTAGAACGCGCCTGGCGCGTCATTGTCAATGAATCGGTTAATACCCATTTTATAGTGATAATAAAGAAAATCTTCTATCTTTTCTTTTCTTTTTTCCGTATTTGTAGGACCATTTTTACTATGCAAACTGAGACGATTCTAAAGATATGTCATATGTCACTACCCGTCAATCCATTAGGGCTGTAGCGCATGCCAACGAAATGGACATATATACGAACAAACATACATACATACTCGCGTAATATGACGACCCGCGTGGACGAGCGGTCACCATACCGGTCTGACGCGCAATGGGTCCCGGGTTTGATTCCCGGCCAGACAGAAATATGAATGATGAGTTTAGATTTCTGTTCTGGGTCTGGGTGTTTGTGTATTCGTGTTTGTGTGTCCATGGCACCCACGACACAGGAGAAAATCCTAATGTGGGGCTATGAAGTGTAGAAGGCGTGTTTTTTTTAAACTAAGAAAAGCAAATGATCCTGCTATTAACTTGATGTTATGTGGTCTCTGTGATATACAACGCCATATGTAACAGCGCCACACCTACTCCTAGCGTAAAAGAGTTCTTGCGTTTCGGTGGACAGGGGGTGGTTGCCGGTTTACTTATACAAGAGGCAACCATTTAAGTCCTCGCAAGTGGCAACGCATGTGTGATCGACTTTAGATATAACCATACGATGTTGCTTACAGATATCCATGGCTGGCAGTAACCATTTCCCATCAGGCGGACTGCATGCGCGTTTGATGCCTCATTGTCATCTTAAAAAGTACCACTACTTCTAATTAATAAATAAATATAAATCAAGAAGTGAACAGCAGCGTCGTGCTGTACACTACAACACTATCCTTGATCACCAACACGCATTCCAGGCGTTAGGAAAACTGTAAAGAAAACTTCCATAAGATGAATCCTTTGTCCAATATAAGATCTCTAAGGCTTATATTGGAATTACTACTTAATAGGGAAGAAACAGGCTTTACAAAAAATAATAATATATTTAAGGCATCATCAATATGTGCTCAGTAATTCATAGACATCTGTAACCTCAATATGCCTGTGTAATGTCAATAACAGATGCGTTAATAGAACGGAGAAGGACGCGAGTGGTTGGTGGTTACAACCCTTGATACCTAAGTTCAAATTAATTGTGATCGCTTCACAAAACCATCAATCTCCAACTGATAAAAAGAAAAAATATTATTTAACTTGCAAACTCTATACAGACTTGAGTTCTATGTCTACAAGTAGTGTAGCTGGAATATGAGAAAATAACTTTTATTCTTGTATCTCTCATGATCGTAAACGAATTTACTATAACTATGGTCTCGGGATTTGAGTCATACCATATCAAATCAAGGTCCTACTTGACTCTTAAAACAAACTCGTAAATAAACCTGTGAATCAATTCATAAAAAAGTCTCCAAATTCCCTTTCCACAACTACTACGCACTACATAGAAAATACTTTATAAAAATACCTTAATTAAATGTTTTTGTATCTTGTTCTTATAGAAATTATGAATTATATGAATATAATGTCTAACGTCTTCATTATACGGTGTCAATGCCACTATGATCTAAGTTGCTTGATCATTACCTGCACTGTGAGTATACAATGGATTCAATAAAATATTTAAGAAATATAGTAAAACCAAAAATAATTAAAAATATATATCCAAATACTTCACGATTTGTATTAGAAAGTTTACACTTAAATTGATATACTCGTAAATACAGACAAAGTCGACGGCAGAGGATAATTTGTTATAAAGCCCCTCGGAACAAAAGGGTGGCTAATCCAAAAGTATTTTGAAGGGCTTTGACAAATGGCAGTGTGGATTTGCTTGACAATTTAATAACTTATAGTGATGGGAAGTTTATTGATTGGGACACTCCATGTAACTAAGAAATTTGATTACAAATAATTTAATTTTTAGATTAATTTACGTTATAAGAGAAGCATGAAGGTTAAAAAAAACGTGGTTAGAAGCCGTGTATTTCAGGCCTACACAGGGTGTTAGGATATATTTAAGGAGGACAACGTATTTAAGGAAGATTTATCCGATTCTCGTGTTGAATATGTATAAAAATGTAGTTTTATTTTATAAAATTACCCATTAAAATACAATGCTGATGAACAATGATCAGGCGCTGGCCGTGCAATTTTGCCAAATGATTACAATTTGGCAAAACCACGCAGCCACTACGCATTTGGTCTCCGAATTTGGGCCAAATATTGGCCAAAATTTCCAGTATTATTTTCTGGCCTTATATACGATAAGACAGTTTGCTAGTGCACTGGTGTATGTTCAGTATTTATGACTGGCCGAAATACTGAATTAAATAAATTAGTAAAATTCAAAAATATTTACGTTCTGTTATAACACTTTTTACATACATTCATTCATTACTCGGTTTTCGGCACGAACGGCTATTATTATTGTTTTTTTTTGTGTGGTGGTCACGGGACCTGGAAATGAAAGTGCAAAAGGCTGACCGGTCGCCAAATCCTCTGCTCTCAAGAAGGAGGTATTTATAGATATATTCACCTGTACTATCGCCACTGGGACGAAAGAATTTAAGTTCGGATTTGGACAGCCAGCAACCTAAAATTCATACAGTGTAAATACCATATCACTAGCAATCTGCCTTGCATGGAGGACGTTTTACAAAATTTTCGTCACTCTTTTTTCTACAGTTTATTAACATTTTTTACTTCATAATCTTTGATCACAAATTATCATGACCTTAAATATATTCTTTGTTTAACCGAACACTGTATATGCTGGTACTATGATAAGAACTTTAGAGAATCTGTAAGGCCGAGAAAAAATGTCCGTGGTAAGAAATATCTATCTTCAGAAATATCTGATCTATACACAATTTATTTATATTACTGTGATGAATAATACTATATTATTAGTTATTAATAAACAAATGTTCGAAGAAAATACTTATCACCGTTCAAGATTTGTTATCGTTATCCTTATTCAAGATTTGTCTCTAGACACACGCAATTATATAATAAACCACAAGCTATATTTACTAGCAGTACAGTTTAATCACTGAACAGCCTATAACAGGAGCAAATACAACATCTGCACCACAAAACAGTATCAACCTTTCAACTAAACCTTAAGGTATAAACTCCAACGAATGCTTGAATAGTTATCAGCTTTGCAGTAATTGGTGCAAGTCAAAGTAATTGGTAGTTTTCAAAAGCATGCAGCGACATCAATGTGGTACATCATGCAATCAACAAACAGAACAACAATACCAATTACACGAGAATGTGTATCTGAATCGAGAGGGGGTTTGACCTCATTTAACTAGAATTTACCGTTTGAAATAACTCCTAGAGTATGATTTATGGCCTGGTTGTAATCTGTATAACAATTTAGATCCTTGTGTAGTTTGAAAATAGATGTATTAAACAAATTGTTAAAAAAATATATACAAACAATAAATGACAAAGCCGCTGAGTTTGTTGCCGGATCTTGTCAGTTGAGGTCGTGTTCCGATCCGGTGGGAGTGTAAAAAAAAATTGTAACTGACAATTTGTAAGTGCCCCCGTAGGCCTATGCAAAATAAAGATATTTTATTTCATACAGGTCAAAAAATACGTAAATATATCTTCTTCGTCTTCCATTCAATTGCTTGGAGACCGTTCAGCCTGATACACTTCACCGACCTTTTTAAAAGTACCTGTGACTTGTGATATATGAAACTTGTGATGTATAAAATGTTATTTAGATCCATCGTTGTAGATATTCGGGTCATCTTGTGTATATTAAGTAAATTATGTCTATAAAGTCAATTTAAGAACACTTTCAACCATTTCGTATTTTAACAATTCCGAAAAATTTAATTCCGACTCTATGTAATCTGCGTAACTGCGTAAAATGCTGCCTATTTTGCCGCATGAAAATAATGTCAATCTCGGAAATCTTCCAATAAAACTGTTTCTGAAGCATTTATTGGATAGCGAGCTTTTTATGTGACATTGATACATTAATGCTAGTTTATTCCAATACCTTGTAATACTTTCTGCAGGAATAACAGCAATATTTCAGGTAATATTTTCTGTTATTTTTTAGTTTAGAATACACATATATGGATTTACTGACTCACACACGCTTTCTACGCTCATAAACGCTTTTTACACTTAAGGCCCCACAATAGGATTTTCTCCTGTGTCGTGGGTGCCATGGGAACATAAAGACGAGTACTCAAAAACCCAGCCCCAGAACAGAAATCTAAACTCATCATTCACAGGCCGGGGATCGAACCCGGGACCCACTGCGTGTCAGACCGGTATGGTGACCGCTCCGGCACACACAAATCGGCAAAGCAAACTTGTGTCTGAAATCAAGTGATAGATTCAGACTTTTATTCATAAAACAGAAGCAAGTATAAGAGTCATGCATGGAATTAATTAATAGTAAAGATTTTTGTCTCCATAAACATAAGGTGCATTATATCAATTACCTTACAAAATCATCTAGGGTATAAATAAGTTGCGGCCCACGTACAAATGAGGATAATCCCATAACTGCTTCGAATACCAGCTAATGAACTATCGTAAATGCATTTTATTGCTTTCATGAGAAATTGAAGGTTGTGTAAGCTCATTTCATATTTCATAAAAAATGCTATTTAGATTTTAACTACAATGAGACGTTACTCTTCAGGCATCTAGCATCTCATAAGATCGACTTCAACTAGTTCAAGGACTATAAAACTATAGAACGTGCAATTTGTTACTACCAAACTGCTAGGAAGTCCCCACGTTTCAGATAAGTATATCTCCCAGGCCACACCTTTTAGACCAGAACTTGGCACTGCTTAACACTGCAGTTAGTAGAACCACAAAGGATTCTAGCACCTACTGGTCTTCAGGTGGAATACATACTCATTTAACTATTTCTATTAAAAGCTTTCCTACAATCAAACTGATTTCAGTATAAGCCAATATAAATGATTGAAAATGAAATAGCAATTCTCTTGTACGAGGTATTTTAGTTGCTCCTTTGATCCGGGGCCTTGGTTGACCGTAATAAGCGCTGCTAAAGAGATAAAAGTAAGTTAGATGCCTTTGTGACGAAACCCGGCCGAGTCGTCGAATGTAATGAAAATCTTCGGTTGCAGTGGAAAATTTATCTTCCAATAACCTCGTTGTAGTTTCATTTTTTAAAAGCCTTTTCAGAAATAGAGGTTGAAAATTCGAAAGTACTTATACGAATTTGAAGGTTTTCTCGAAACAGTTTGTTTTCATAAATTCTAAAACATAATAAACAAATATTTAAAATTACCACTTTTTATATAAAAACAATGTGTGACCGCAAATAAATAAATTACCTTATCTAGATAAGTCTATTGACATTTGACTTATTACAATAATAAAATGCGCGTAGAATATTGACCGCAATACAATGAAACTCTCAGAAACAGGTAACCCGCCTTTACCAGGTGATAAAACCAATGTTGTTGGACCGGGAAGGTACCACCGCTACTACCTATTACTAACGTAAAGCAGTTCTTGCGTTTCGCTGGAAGGGTGTGGTTGCCGATTAACTTATATATGAGGCGACCAACTCGGTCCTCGGGAGCAACAATGCATTCGTAATCCACTTCAGATAGAACCCCTTTTCAATATGAAGTCTCTTGCAAATGTCCATAGGCGGCAGTAACCCCTTACCATCAGGTGGACTACAGGCTCGTTTGCTAGATCAATCAGATAAAAAATAAGGAATCAAATCTGCAACTTCGTTCACCAAAATAATGATAAAGGAGAAACAAATAACAATTGAAATTTCTAAGTATTCGTAATTTAAGAAATGTAACGATCGCTGTTAACGCTAAAATTATCATCAAAGCGCTCTGTTTGCTTAAAGAAATGGTTTTGTTTGTGAAATTTTATCTTTTCACCGCAGACGCGGATTAAAAATAATGTCGCGATTATTAAAAACAAGGACTTGCTTTGCGGAGCTGTTTCTTTAACATTTAAGACGACATAGAATCTTATTATTACTCTTTGAGAATAAGATTATGAAACTTAAAGTTATTTTAAAAATAGGAAAGAGTTTAAAAGTTTAAAAAACTATCGCTCTTCTGGATCAAGTTTTAAGTTTTTATATTGTATACAATTGCCACATTTTTTGGATATTTGTTCCGAACATGATGAATTTCAAAATGTAGGTCGTGATATGACGTAACGTTGCTCAAATTTGTTCATAAAATCTTGGTGTATGGCGTTTAATAATAATTTGCAGAAAAAATACACACTTTTATGTACAATCTTAACACACTATATACGCTTACATACGCTTTCTACACTCATAGCCCCACACTAGGTTTTTCTCCTGCTTTGTGGGTACCATGGATACACAAGGACGAATACACAAACACCCAGACCCAGAACAGAAATCATTTATATTTCTGTCTGGCCGGGAATCGAACCCGGGACCCACTGCGCGTCAGACCGGTATGGCGACCGCTCCGCCACGCGG
>DWNE01010482.1:0-10323 GCA_018249875.1 Cecropterus toxeus
ATCCGACCGCGTCTCGATCGACACACGTACGAGGATTATAAGGCAATCAACTGACGGAACAGCGCAGATATCGACTACATTGTACGGGCGTTTGAGTATTTATCGTTAGTACTTTGAACGGAACTTAAAATTCGCATCGTGTACTAGATTTTACGGCAATTAAATGACGGAAAATTATTGTGTATAAATTACATAAAAACATTAAAAATATGGACATGGATGACAAAAATTAAACAAAAATAAGATAGTTGAAAAAAATAAATAAATAATAGAAAATTGTACTAAGGCCGACGTTTTTAACGCTTCAATAAAAGGAAAGGTGTTCTATTCGGTTTTTATGAAATTTGCTGTTATTAACGCAAGTGCTTTTGATAGGATTGCATTTTAAAGTAGAATTGTATTACTTAAATTTATTTTTAAAACAGATATTTTACATTAAACTATTACTGCACTAACAAATGAAGTAATAAGTAGATACTAATTCTGAGATTTTCTTGAAACGCTGAGTTTATTAAAAGCTTTGCTAAAAACATGTTCACAAATTTGAAAGGATTTTATTACCTCCAGCGAAATTTCCTCTAGCTCGTGGTTAATAAATGAATATTAAGGATTAATCCGACCGCGTCTCGATCGACACACGTACGAGGATTATAAGGCAATCAACTGACGGAACAGCGCAGATATCGACTAGATTGTACGGACGTTTGAGTATTTATCGTTAGTAATTCGCACGAAATTTAATATACGCATCATTTGCTAGATTTTATGGAACTATTAGAGGATGAAAATATATTGTAAGCAAATTTATACCACGTAAGTATAATATAGAATAGTCATTAGATATAGAGATTTGAGGATAGAAAATTATGGTGAACAAATTAAAAGTAAAAAATAAAGTAATTGGAATTAGATGGATCAAATTAAACAAATAAATCGAACGATTTGATACAAGCATATGTTTGTACAGTAGATGCAATTAAAATCAAACCAAAACAGTTGAGTCAAAAAACATTCCCTATCAAGTATGGTTCAATCAAGTTTCTAAGTAAAATAATATTGCTAACGTGGATCACTTTAAAGATTGTCGGATAAAAATTATAGTTAAGTACAGAGAATTTGCTTGAACTTCGTGAAAAGAGCGAAAAATTAACAAGAATATTAGCGATAACGGAAGCCTTTGGCGAGTTTCTTACAATTTCTTACCAAACTTTACTTGTGGGTATCTGTTCTTAGCAGTTTTTAGTTTCAAAAGCTGATTATATAAAACTTAAGATAAAAGATAAGTTATAATCAGATGATTGATTACGCTAATATTATAAGCATTTGGATCTTTTTCATATTAATCATTTAAAAAACCATTTTAAATTGAAACGAGCATTTCCATCTAGGTAAATAGGCACTACCATCTTCAATTAAGTCCGAAAAACATCCAACTGATATGTGAAGTCTAAACGAGAGCTATAATATTAGTAGACCTATATTACTATACTGTACAAACCAGAACAGAATAACGTTAAGAAGCAGGCCAGCGTTTAACGACACGTAATAAGATTGTTAAGCAGATACATACGACGAAAATTTTTAAAGTGTAATAATGCTTGGTTATCAGGATATATACCTGAAAATTGTCCACGTGAAAAAATGTTACAATCCTGGCTTGAAAACAAAAAAAAAAACACAAAAAAAAATATTAAAATTTTTTACGAGTAGTGTGCATGCAAATAACAGACATGCGGAACTTTTTTTTTTATTATTATACCAATTTTAATTTTTCCAGGGCACCATTACATGAAGAAGATTTTGTAGAAGAAATACGGACTTCGTACGGCGAGTTGACGGATCCTAACTACTGTGATCAACAAATCGAATGCCCTTTCTCTCCATTACAATTCGCTCTATCTCTTAATAAAAATAAATATTAAATATAAGTATAGGCTAAGATAAATTATGTTGTTCTTGCAAAAAGTGTTTATTAATAGTATTAGTTTTTATTTCTCGGCGGAAGTGTTGATTTCAACATCGGTTTGATAAAATCCTAGCCTCGATTTGTTTCGACGATTTTTAAATAATATTGGACTAGCAAACGAGCATGCAGTTGACCTGCCTATAAGTGTTTCCTATGGTAATTGATGATCAACCCCAATAAGAAATGAAGTTTTGGAGTTTTAGTAAACGATTATGCATCGTTGTCTCGACATACACTTTTAACTATGTAGAGCATAGTTCCGTCGTCCTATTATTATCCCACTAATGGGCACGGGTCTTTTCAGATAGAGAGAATCTCAGGCGAATCCGCCACGCTGGCTAAGTACGAATTGGTAGACTTTGAAAACGCTTCTTGAACTTTTTCTTGTTTAAGAACTCGAAGACATGTAGGTTTAATCACGACGTTTTCCTTCACCGTAAATCAATGATAATAATTTGTAATACGCACATAATTTTAGAAAAATCATTGGTGCCTTCCTGCGATTCTAACCTCGGACCCTATATTGAGAGGCCGAGATTCTACCATTCGGCCGTCACTGCTCTATATAATAGAGCGTAATTTAACATTGCGTTAACATTAAATCATAAATATATCACCATGAAAATGAGCTAACATTACTAAAGTTTAAGAAAATAATATAGATGTAAGTGAAACGATGAAGACGTCTAACTGACCAGCGCCGAAATGAGGTTTTAAATAGAACTTCACATTTTCTTGTTACGAAGAAAAATGACCGATACACTCGCAATGAAATATGATCGTAAAAGCGTTCACTTGAATAAAGGAGTCAAACGTGAGCTGGATGCTAGGGTTGCCACTAGGAAAAATATCAGAATTATTATTACATATGCCGTATGGTGACAGTTTTAAATAACTTCTTTCTCTTCCCATGGTTGTCATAGGAGACGACTAAGAGAAAAAATACAGAAGATGGGCAGTAGCGGTTTTTCTGTGTTATATCTACACATACTGTGCGGTCTCACGGTCCTCTGCGGTCTATGTCCAGCAGTGGACTAGAAAAGACTGATATAAATATGTATTATTGTAGAAGTATTATACACACTACAGATAATATATCGCTTGTATTATACGAAAATCTTAATTTGAATTCCTTTCTTCTCTCTCTATCTCAATTTCATATATTATATTCATAATAAGTTATATCCTTGTGCATAAAGTTTATGCTTTATTATTAATTATTCTGGTTTCGGAACTACAAGGACAAAGATAAAAATAATTATCAATATGTATAGTTGTTTCTAAAACTTCCAATTTAACAATTTGACAACCCTGTTACTTACAGCATCGAGATTCTATGATCATTGGTTGGTGGAGTTGGTCCTGAACAGTATCATTCTCTCATTCCTGTAGTTGTCACTGGGCATGAACAGCATCATTCTGTGTAACATCAGCAACACCACCAGGCGCAGTGATTATTGTCAAAAAACCCAATTTAAGTGTACCTCCAGTGGGCCCCAAAACAGGCTTGGATTAATATTGTAACGGTGGAGCGTTTACCTTGTTAAGTTGAGAAGAGAGTAGTTAGACGTTATACGCTTTCTACACTCATAGTTGTTGAAGAACTACTCTGTTGTTGGGTACGAGACTCAATTCAGCTGGTACAGGCTTGGAACATAGTCTATCAGGTTATTTTGACGCAATTTGGTAGTGGTAAATAAGTTTAAGTGGTCGAGTAGTTTATAATTATACATTCCTTTAAAACAATTACTGTTTTCGCTCATACATCGCGTTGTACATTGCACATATATATTTACGTTTTAGGCTATGCCTTGCAATGTGCTTTGCATTGATGGAACGATCCGTTAATAGTAATAATTGTTTTGAGGATATGTTACAAACTCGTACCAAGGGAACAGGTAATTCGATGACCTGAAGAAGACAGCAGCAAACTGTTGAATTTAGAACGCTAGTTGGGGGAGGCCAATGACCAGTTATGAACCTCATAAGGCCGACAGGTGGTCGATTCGTGGCGGATATTTTCAATCATCCTAAATAGCATATTTTATCGTTTGGAAGTAGCAAACGAGCATACAGTCTGCCTGATTGTATTCCGTTATCTGTCTGAAGCTATCATATGCGTTGCTACTCAAGAGTACTGAGATGGTCACCTCATTTGAAAGTGAGCCAACAACCACACTCTTTCACCGAAACGCAAGAACTGCTTTACGCTAGAAATAGGTGTGGTAGTGGTACTTTCCCGGTCAAACAACACTGGTTCTGCCACCTGTTAAGGTCTTCAACAAGGTTTTACGTCAACTATATAATACTTGTACTTGGAACAGGCTTAATGAGTCGACGTATGATCATACATATAATATGTTCTGAATATCATTTAATTAACTCTAACAAAAGGCACTGAAATTGGAACCTAGTGCTAAAAGCTATTATGCATATTAATTTTCGTCAAGACAATATGCCGCGTTCGCGTTTGTGTAAATGACTTCTCATTCGAATTCCATAATTATATCTCGATATATCGCAAAGAGGGATCAAAATCAAAATTTCGTAATTAAATACTCTTTTTACCCGAGTACGTCAGAAGGAGGGTAATGTTTTTCAAGCGTATGTATGTATGCATGTATGTAAGTTTATTTAATTTTGTATGTATGTCCATTTCTTTGGCACGCGCTACAGCCTAAATGGCTGGACGGATTGTTACGTATGACATATCATTAGAATCGTCTCAGTTTACATAGTTACATAGGCTATATAATTTTTAAAAATGGCGCATGGGAGTTGAGGAAAAGGGGGGGGGACTTATGAATTATGTTACTATTACGACAATATGGGTATCAAATGAAAGCTAGTAAATAGACAAATTTTAATATATACGCATTATAATATTTTTACTTGACTTTAATTTTAATTGACAAAAACTCACGTAACCGTATTTTTTTTTCAACTACGAAAATTTCGTTTTAAGCAGTCGGTTTTTTGTTTAAATGTTTTCAACGATGTTACTAGTTATCCGACAGCGTCAGAAGGAGCGTATTTTTTTATAATATGGAAATAGCAAATGAGCATGCTGTCTACATTATGGTACGTGGCCACTACCGCTTATGGTCATCTGTAATAACCCCAGATAAGATTAGTCTCACCTGAGATTATACAGATTTATTTATTTATTTTATTTTATTTATTTAATTAAGGTTCACCAACACAAGATACACTATCGTTTCTTAATCTATAGCACATAATATATAGTTCAACCGTGTTCTTGCAATTACAGGTGAACACAGTTAACATATTTATTTTCACAAAAAATTTTTTGGTATCGTTGGTTTGTAATGTGTATGTTATGTATCGAAATACCCGAACAAACAAACAGACAAACGGACAAAAAATATAATAATTCACTTTTTCTTATGTGTATTCTATATTATATACATTCATATGCAAAGAGACAGTTCAATTTTATTTATTTGTAAAGATTTTAGACCCTTTACGTCTTAATCAAAGAATTTCTATAAACACTGCTCGATTTCTGCGTATTTAAGCTACCCGCGTGCGTGCAGCTTACATAATTATCTAGAGAAAATGCGAATGTCACGCAAGCTGACCAAAACCGCATGCGGGCACAAACCTGCGTGATTCTATTCCCAGCACGTCCTTAATATACTATTTCAACATGTAGCATACACACATCTCTCACTCCTTAACTTAAAAATACGAGTCAGATTACGCTGAAATTTGGCACGCAGATAATTTATGACCTACGTTAACATGAGATGCTCATTACCGTAGTAGACTTGACAAAAGCGGGCGGGACCGTGGAAACAAACAAGTTATACTTAATTATAATGTAAACTTGATATATATCATATCAATACCGAATGCAGAACACCTTCAAAATTTTGTTTTTTGTAACTTAATTTTGAGACTCGGCCACTAAATAACGACCCGCGTGGCGGAGCGGTAACCATACCGTTCTGACACGAGGTTCGATTCCCAGCCAGCCAGAAATATGAATTATATTTAAAAGAAATATGAATTATATAATTATTGTTTAGATTTCAGTTCTGGGTCTGGGTGTTTGTTTATACGTCTTTATGTGTGCACGACAGCCACGACAGGAGAAAATCCTAGTGTGGGGGCTATGAGTGTAGAAAGCGTTCAAGCGTTCAAAGCGTTCAAACCTTTTGGATTATCTATTATATTATGTAAAATAAAACTGATACGAGGTACGAACATAAAAATATCACGGATCATAATAAAAACATTATGAACAGCATTATTTTACACTTATCCCAAATTTTGTAGCTTAATTATTTTTCTGTCATAAATTTTGAAATTTCCGCGAGTTTTCACCACCTAATATTTTCGTCGGTCGTAAACAACTACAGTTCCTTCGAAATGGCTCCCATGGAAGCGCTATATTATTTTTTTCGTTTAATATTTAATTATGTACTTCGGAACAATATTTGCAGAAACTTTTTGTTGTTAAACTAATAATTCATAACCAAACTAATATTATAGAATGAAAATGCTGCTAACCAGAATACCTTAACTGGGTCTCCACCACTTCACCCAGGCTTTAGGAACACCGCTTCTTCTAAACACGAGTTGATCATAATATATTATGTTCATGGGCGGCATGTCGCTGCCGCTACCTGCTTACCATTAGGTGTACTGCATACTTGTTTGATACTTTATAGGCCCTGATTACTTTCTTAAAAAAAAAACACGCATTCTACACTCATAGCGCCATACTAGGATTTTCTCCTGTGTCGTGGGTGCCATGGACACACAAACACGAATACACAAACAACCAGACCCAGAACAAAAATCTAAACTCATCATTCATATTTCTGTCTAGCCGGGAATCGAACCCGCACAGCGCCTCAGACTGGTATGGTAACCACTCGGCCTCGCGGGTCGTCAGCTTACTGATTGCCATATCATTCTAGACCTCCAAACTATGTATAAAAAAATATATGTATAATTTGAAGATTGCGAGTCTTCTTAAACCTTTTTAATAAGTTAGTAATAACGCAAATATTTATGAAGCTTCGAGGTCTTTCATTACATTTTATGATTTTACCGTCAAAATTTTGTATTTTGTAACTTAATTTTGAGACTAGGCCACCGAACTCAGTAATAACCATCGAAGTTGAAAGTTTTTCTTCCGTCAATTAAGAGAAAATATTCACCTAATACTTATTTATTCATTAGGATGCTGCCTCCCAGGCAAATGTGTAATGAAACTCTGATGAAAATATTAACAGATTTACTTATCCAACTTTTTTTCTTCTCTTTTCCAGGGGGAAACCTTCAAAAGATACTTGACGTAGTGGGTACTACGACAGGTTAAATGGGACAATTACCATACTAAAAGCCCCCCGGTGGCCGTTCTTGGCGCTGCAAAGAGGGCTCCGGGATCTCCAAAGGAACGTAACCGGAGTAAAGGACTCCGGCTGCGTTCGCGTTCTGCGTTGCAAACTTGTTGCTCCGTCGGGTTCCACCCAGGTATGCGATTAATGTGTGTATGTGGTAAGACTTCACCATACTAGCATATATTCACTGCAAAACATTATTTAATTCTGGAATAAGATGTCCTAATGAGAGTAAATGGACCAAATTGTTTTAAAAAGGGGAAATACACTTTTTAGGGTTTCGTATCTAAAGGGTAAAAACGGACCCTATTACTAAGACTCCGCTGTCCGTCTCTCCGTTTTTCCGTCTGTCCGTCTGTCGGTCTGTCCGTCTGACCGTCTGTCGGTCTGTCCGTCTGTCCGTCTGTCCGTCTGTCTGTCAACAGGCTGTATCTCGTGAACCGTGATAGCTAGACAGTTTACATTTTCACAGATAAAGTATTTCTGTTGCCGCTATAACAACAAATACTAAAAACAAAATAAAATCAAAATTTAAGGGCGGTTGGGGGCTCCCATACAACAAACTTAATTTTCGGAACGTACGGAACACTTCCTGCGCGATTCTCACTCGCACTTGCCGCATTTTATATTCATTTTCTAATGCTCGATGACGTCATGGGGCATACTGCTTTGAGGATAGCAGCATTCGTTCCTTTAGAACTCTCCGACAGGAAAAGGCATATCTGTGTCAGCCAAGGCCTTACTGTATCAACATAATAGGTAACCTCGTTTCACCTATCATTTCACTATTGCGTATTCACGTGCATTCAGATACATACATGCGTTCGAATAACATGACTCTCTATACATTACATTAAATAAGAAAAACATGTTTCTCCTATTAGTGTGTGGGGGGTCGAGAGAAATTTCACAACATTTAAAAAGACAAAGGAGGAGGGGCAGTCGAAAAATACTAGATATACAAATTTTGATTCTATAATCAGAATCTATACGAAGCGCTATCTGCATTTAGATTCAATTTAATTGTAAATATTAAGCTTGAAATTTTAAAATAATTGAAGTATCGAAATACGCCAATCAGATATTCGTACAACTTTGAAAGCCATCAAGAGCACATGAAGCGCGTCCATTAAAAATTAACGGTCAAATGAGCAATTGAATTTATAAGTAGCTAAAAATATCTCCAATGTTTTAATATTATCGATACGAACGTATTTATAAATATATTCTTACATCTGTATGGAGAATAAGGGATTATTAATATCGAATTATTAATCTCGAATTGTATGATTGCTTCAGTATATTTATGGAATCTTTGCATGTAATATTGGAATACGCATGCTTGCGGCAGCAAAACCTTTAAGATAACTTAACGAACGGATTATATTGTAGGCTATATTGTAATCGGTTATATTGTTGATTTGAAAATTTAAATGTGTTATTTTTTTATTAAAATAAAAATAAGCTAAAACACAAATTACTGAAAAATCCATGAATGCAGCACCTCTCCGATTTTTCGAGTGTTATACCAGATCGTAACATTATTACATTGTGCGTTAGATTCGTACCTCGGACCCGCGATTAAGATACAGAGTTTCAACTATTAGGCGTTCACTACCCATACATAATAATTACATTATCATCAGAATTAAATATGTTTCAAATTTCATCTCAATCAGGCACTGAGAAGTAGGTTAAATTCTGCTTGCAAGATTTGAACTAAAAAATACTTACATACAAACATTGCAAGTTAAATAAAAGCATTTAAAAATATAAAAATTTGTATTTATACAATAATATTTTACATTCTATACTTATCAGGTTTATACTGGGTTAGACTTGCGACAGCGTTCTACAAGCAAAGGCTAAGTTAGTTATCTTTCAGGAGCTCTAAAATGTCACGTCGTTGTGTCCGCAGAAAAAGGAGGAAGCAACTTTGTCAGTAAAATTGTGTGTTTTCTTTTAGATTATAAGATAGTATGACACTTTGAAGTATTTACTTCAAATAATTGAAGATATCGTGACCATTTTTTTTTATTTAGAATGCATGTAAGTTTTATGGTTCCGGTTTGCTCCTCATTTTCTTTCATTATTTTTGTTCGAGAAACAGATATACTATACGAGTCAAATACGTACAAATATTTATACAATAATATCTTGTATTATACATTTTCCCAGTTGATACGGACCATGAAATGCGACGGCATTCTACAAGCAAAGGCTAACTTCGTTATCTTTTAGAGCTCTAAAATGTTGCCGCGTTACTAAATTTGCCCCAACAAAAAATCAGAAAGCAACTTTCTAAGGAACATTGTGGGTTTTCAGAGTATTAGATAGTAGTAACAGTTTCAAGTGCTTATAATAATTGATGCTATTGTAACATATTTATTTCATAATAGTTCGTTTTTAGGGTTCCGTAGCCAAATGGCAAAAATCGGAACCCTTATAGATTCACTTTGTCTGTCTGTCCGCCCATCCGTCTGTGCACCTGCCCGTCTGTCTGTATGTCACAACCACTTTATTTTGGAACTATTAAGACTACAGAGTTGAAACTTGGTAGTTATTTATTATTTGTGTTCGAAAACCATTATTTTTATTATTTGACCGGTAAATTATATGGTATTTATATTATAACAATTTACCCAGTTGATACGAACCACAAAATGCGACGGCATTCTACAAGCAGAGAGTAACTTCGTTATCTTTGAGGAGCTCTAAAATGTCGCCGCGTAACATGTCCTCGAAAAAAGTAAGTGACGTTGTTAGAACATTGTAGGTTTTCTTTTAGAGTATAACATAATGTTGTTGTTTCATATGTTGCAGTCCTAGCCTAATAGAGGATCACTGATCTTTTTTTTTATAAAAATGAAGTAACAAACGAACATGCAGCCCACATGATGGTAAGTGGTTACTGCCGCCCATGTACATATGTAAGCAACTTCATATAGAACAGGGGTTCTATCTGAAGTCGACCACAAATGC
>DWNE01010483.1:0-10323 GCA_018249875.1 Cecropterus toxeus
TTGAAAAAATATTTTTGTGTTGAATAGTAAATTTATCGTGGAAGGCTTTAGGCTATATAACATCACGCTATGTTTTTAAAAGATTGTTTTCTAATAAACGCGGGTGAAACTGCATGGCACAGCTAGTAATATGTAAACATATAATTTACAATACAGTAATTATTATAATTAAAACACGTGAAGATAGAAATCACTATCCTATGTTATATAATAACACGACTGAACGCGTTACCTACATAAGTAATGACTTACTAAATTCTACGTTTGGGCTGTAGCGCGTGCCACTACGCTCGAAAAATATTACCGTCCTCCTGACGCAGTTGGGTAAAAAGTCGTTCCTTTTGCTTCTTATTACCAATCTGCAGCACCATTTTAAAACAAATACAGCCTATATCTCTGCAATTTGAAATGATTCTAAAGATATATCATATGTCACAATCCTTCAAGCCGTTTGGGCTGTAGCGCGTGCCAAAGAACTCTACATACAAACATAGATACACACGAAAATCATTACCCTGTTTCTAACGCAGGGTAAAAAATATCATAAAAAGCCAAAATTTCCTTAACTCGGAACCCAAATCATATCTTGGTGCCACTGCATCTTTCCCGCATCCGTTCTCAGCGGCCATAATTCTAAGTATTGTTCTCAAGAAACCGGTGCGTCTCGGCATTGCTTTGTTTGTGTGAGTTATTGCTCTAGAACGGATAGAACTTACCCAGTTATTGTTTGGCGATTTTTGACTTGATAGTTATATAGATCCAACTCTGTAAGTTTTCTTTAAGACGTTTGGGGTCATATTAATAGACGTTTTCTACACTCATAGCCCCACACTAGGATTTTTCTCCTGTATCGTGGATGCCATGGACACACAAAGACGAATACACAGACACCCAGACCCAGAACAGAAATCTAAACTCATCATTCAGATGCCTGTCTGACCGGAAATCGATCCCGGGACCCACTGCGTGTTAGATCGGTTTGGTAACCGCTCGGCCACGCGGGTCGTCAAGCAAGCTTAATATTACACTCGTGTCGAAATTTGAGCGATTTCAGTATCGTCTAAAACAAAAAACCTGTTATGTAAATCAATTTTCCTGAAGCTGCAGTATGCCGATTTTTTTTATATCCAACCGACAAGCGAACGCTTTAAAAAACCTCAGAAAAACTATTTTCGTTTCGTAAATAAATGTTTTGAAGAATGAAAGCATACTGACATAGAATATTTGGAGACTGATATTATTGTATGTGAATAATGATGTTCGGATCAAACGAAAAGCCCTTTTTTAGTATAGATAAAAATCTCAGTCTTCAGTCCATGACATTGCTAAATATACGGTAAAATCCTAACTGGACAGTAAAATTTTAAATAGAGATGATTCTGTATAGGTAAATTGTTGAAGGATAAAGTTACATTAAGTCGTAGATATCTGGTGTGTTTGCAGGGGTACACAATTTGCTCTTTTCAGAAAAGTTAAGGAATGGTTTATAAGTGTACCAACACTTATAAACCATTCCGTAACTTTTAGTGACAGCCGGTTATTAATTACATCTGATCTGGATATTGAACTTGCACTGAATAAAATTTAATTGATTCCAATTAGATAAAATAATGAGGTTATTTGACGATTCAATTTATAATATAAGTAGAATAGCAACATTCAATAAAATAGAGCACCGTCTTAAGTGGTGGAATATTGCGTTTGTCGAAATTTACTCACGGTGACCCTTGTCTCTGTGTCAGGCTTAATATAACGAAAATGAGGAATCTAAGAACTGCGGAGCTTAATGCTTATTTGATTAGTGTCTTTTTGTAAAATACTTGAAAAAAGAAATTCCAAAAATGTTTAGTAGCAGGTTTTATTGGATTCTCGACAGTAATACTAGACAGGCGTGCTTCTCTGTGTAGCAAATTAAATTGTGATGAGTTAAAACGACTCGAGTCCCGCGGGGCCGGGCCACTCGCACGATATTTGTATTATACTAGTTAAAGTACCCGTGATACAACTACGTGAAAAAAAATGGTTTTTAATCGCAACTCGTTGAAGATACTCGTACATAAAATTTGATAAGAACCTTCTAGATCGAAAATTATATGCTAACCTCGTATATATATGCCATCAAAAGATTACAATTTTCGCGTTCTCTTTTTTTTAAATGGAAACAAGGAGTCTGAAACCATAGAGTGTAGTGGGGACTAAAATAGTCGCCATCTTTAAATAGCGAAAAATATCTGAATCAAAAATATCCTATAGACTGACCAGTTAAATAAGCTACATTCATGCAAAATTTCATGTAAATCGATCCAATGGTTCTTGCGTTATGGAGTAAAAGCCAACCACACATCATATCATTTGTATATGTATATTAGTATAGATATTTCTATTCAAACCTGATGGCAATGCCGAAGTTCGGTTTTTAGTCGGATTTTTTAATATTTCAAATAAGTGTTAAGCAGGCATTTTATCTCGTTTTAATGTGAAAACCCTTTAACATGAACTTAAATAAAACAATAATGCTATCTATTCTGACTGAGCGATTTGATGTGAAAAATTTTGTTTCAAATAAATACAAATTGATTACACGTGTTGTTTCGCAGAATAACTTTATCCAGTTTTGAAGTGTAGTTAAAACACTCTGCAAATTATGTTATACATTTCGTTTCAAATATAAGAATGTAATATAACAAGTATGAAGTTATTTCTGATATTAATGCTTCGTGATGACCTTCGAGCCTCGTGATAGTCAGAGAGAGTATCATTTAAGTAGTTTCTATCGTCCGTAGTCATCAACAGCTAACTCTTAGTAGACTGCAGAAAATATGCTTATCGAGAAACTTAGTTGATAGCTCAGAGCCTCGTTCTTTTGATTATGGGACGTATATTGGTAAATGTGTCGTGTATGCTTGGCTGCATGTGCTGAACGCATTAGTCTGTGTGTTCAACCTATATCATAAGCTTAAATGTCAGATCCAACTTTTCGTTTTATTTTACTTTTCTTTTCTCCCTAAACGATTTATCCTCTAGCAGCAATTGACCCGTTTATCCTCACGTCACTCAATATAATTTCTTATGAGGTGTACCCAAAACTATTATTAATGAGTTTGGTAAGCCGCTTCCCGCGTGTCACGCGGTAATAACACGCAAAGGTCAGTCGCGTGTCTCGTCGGTGTGATAAACATGTCAGCACTCACTACGCATCGATTACAAGTATAAGTCATTAATGTTTTATGAATTTAAATTTTATAACAGTATTTTAATTTAATTAGTCCCATAATTTACAAATACGTAGTAATGTCGGCCTTAAAACAATTTATGTGTCATGAAAACAGTACAATACGACTGGCAACACATTGACTATTATTGCTTTAATAGCTGACGTGGTTAACGCGACTGCCGAAATTAATCATGTACCGCTCCAAACGGCAACGCCTAAAGCATCTTTTAGTAAGGAAAGCAACAAAAACGTAATTTTAGCTACCTCAAAAAGCTATTGTATATTAACCTGTCTACAGTGTCTAATACTAATTATTGAAGAATAGATTATTCTCGGAACTCCGCGCGCTTCGGTCAAGTTTACCATGGTAAATAATACCTCATTTGTTAATGCAGGTTACAAACTATCTGTGCGCCAATATTTAGTGAAATCCATAAAAAATCGCCCCTCCCCCCCTCCATATCCAGACGCCTTTTTTTTAAATTATATACCCAATGTAATGCAAACTGAGGCGATTCTAATGATGTCATACGTCACAATCCGTCAAGCCGTTTGGGATGTAGCGCGTGCCAAAGAAATATACATACATACAAACAAACATACACACACATAAATACATACGCTCAAAAAACATTACCATTTCCGTTGTAGTCGGGTAAAAAGGATCATACACACATACATCCTCAACTTTCGCATTTATAAGACTTAGTAAGATATCTGCGTGTTAGAATTTAAATATTTATGACGTAATTAAATAATGAAGGACAAAATCGTGAATAGACAAAGAAGTATTCCTGAGACTCAATGTGTGGAGAACTCGAGTTCTCGAAGGTGTGTGAAGTATACTAATGCATTCGATCAGTGTGGTGAGCGACAGTCTAAACTCTGAAACATTATTATTCTAATATGTAAATGATGAATATAGATGATTATTTTACGTTTGGTGATTATTTATTTGTCATTCTGAGTGTTCACACACAACTAGAAATATTTTTTCCAAGGTCCAGTAAAATATTTATTTTTTTAAATCTCTGAGTCTGTAGTAAGAGTATTTAGAACTTATCTCAGTAAGTTTATTTTAAGGATAGCGAACTATAGGAAACATTGTTTTAGAACAAAACTATACATAGTCTATATTGGGCTATAAATTAGGCAACGAGCGCAATATTTAAAAACGGAGCGTCACAGGTCGCTCATATTTCACGCGCTCCGGCTGCTAGCGGCGGCTGTGTTTACAGCACTGCTGACCGTATCATACACTCACTACACGCCAGTAAACTCGTTCGGATATAAGAGTCCTCAAACATTAATACAATTTATGAGAGCAGTAGAGCAGAGAGGTTTTTATATCTGAAATTGGGCTCAGTTTCATTTATTATTAGCGATATTGGAACATTGATTCCATTAAGCAACCTTGTCTGTAAGGCTACCGGCGGGAGGTTATACATTTAATATAATACTATAGATTATATCAGCTGGAGCTTCTATTGTATATATGGAATTGGAACAATTAAAAAGAAGATTACATCTGCTGGTAGCGTATGTATTTATGGGCCGCATTTCGTGCTCTGTAACATTGTGACGAATGAAGCACTACGCTGCGGTGGTCAGTTATTGACTACTCCTCTCTAACACTAGGAGCATTCATTGTAACAATCATCATCTTGTATTATGATTGAATTAATTTACAAGAACCACATAAAGTAATGCGACTCCTCGTCTCGATTTTCCTTAAATATTTGTCAGTTTTCGTAAGAAATTTGATGGTATCAAAATAATGGAATCGAGTTAAATGGCGTTTCATTGTCGGAAGATAGCGTTTAGGAATTATTTGTTCGGAGCGTCCCGCAAAGATGTTTAAACAATGGACCGGAAAGTTACTGACTCTTATAGGAGTGCCCCTATTAGAGTGTAAGTAATGACGTTCATATCTTTGAATTCCGCTTTACAATATTTAGTTTCGTTAGTACAACATTTAGTTACCATTATACTAATCAAATTTTGAACCAATGACAGCTTGACAAAGAAATATACTATGCTACGTTGTTTTAAACCTTTTTTTATTTGAATTAATGCGATCTTCAAAATTACATACATATATCAAGAACGATGTATCCTTTACGTTAACTACAACGTAGATCAAAACGAAAGAGTATAAAATGTGGAATAATTAAAGTCCATCTAGAGAAAAAGTACAGATATATAAAAATATATATAGTATGTGTTATGAATGTATTTAATTATGAAAAATATACATTCATTATTAACGTTTACACTGACAAAATTTAACCCTTATCTTACACGCATGTCACCACAACAATCATGCTATTGTTTTAATAGACTTATTCAAGCTAAATCTCATTTTTTTGTATGATGGGTGTATATCAAATAACTCAAAAAATAATGCAGAGGAACTTTTAGATATTTGTTTAAGTTTTTTTTTAATTATATACCTTATCACAAATAAAAGATTTTCAGTGATATTTTTAACGTGTATTTCAATTTTAGTTTTTATTTGTCGTTATTTATTATGGTCGGAACTTAATTGCTGCGACAAAGGACTAATACTAATTATTCGGTATGTATAAAATATACAGTAAATAAAAGTTTCAAGACAAATACTAAAATAAAACTCTTATTTCAGTTGACGTTCCGTACAAAAAGTGTTTTATATCCGTGTAAAAATAACATAATACAGAAAGATTTCCAATAGTACGTAGAAATAGTTCAATATTAACAGAAATAGTTCAGATATAGAAAAATATAGCCGAAGCCGACTGCTGACCTTCACAAGAAAGCTTAATTCATTTCAGTGAAAATCGACTTATGATCTTTTATAGAATTGAAAATAGAATTTGTTTAAAATATAATATATACGTAAAGTACGTAAAGAAGTCTAAACTAGTTTTAAAATTAGTTCGTATTCAACGTTTTTTAATTTAATAGAAATACGTTAAATTACAATTACCTACACTCGCATTCGGCCCAACTTTACACACACGCCCAACTAATGTCCCTCATATTAGCGTCTAGCGTCAATGCTTCCAGTTACATTCATTATTATTTTAATAATGCATTACCTTGACGTAATACACGGGTTTGTCATTGTTTAAAGAAACATTAAAGCCAGTGTTAGCACAAACATTGCAGCTGATATAAAGCCATTCAATCCGAATTTTGGCAACACTTGAAAGAAGTTATAATCATATTCTTTTGATACGATTGTTTTACGTATTCATTTCCTGTCTGTTTGTTTCAATGTTATCAAAATAAAATACATTTCCCTCAAAACACAGTGTGTTCAGAAATTTAATGAAATATTTCAAACATCTAATCACATTGTTAGCAATATGTGAAGTTTGAGTATGTAAATTATAAAATCTCCCTGACGTCACGACGTTAAACTGTAAATACAGCCTACACCACCTTAATGAAGTCTTCAATAAATGAGGCAGTACTCTGGAAGTGCTGTCGCTAATCCTTATAATATGTAAATTTATCACCGTGATGGTGCCGGTTTAGCTACATGACATTGACGAGAGAGATGTTTTAACAATAAAATTAAAATTTCAATGCGTCCGTATGTTTTGATGATTTCAAAATGAATAAAGTTGCTCACAGGTGTCCGTGGGTGGCAGTAAACACTTACCATCATGTGGGCTGCATGCTCGTTTGTTACTTCATTCTTACATAAAAAAATGGGTTTTGAAAATGTTAAAAGGACCATAATCTTAAACAAAGAATCGAATCAGCAAATAAAACTATCGATTGATATTTGGGTACAAATTAATTTGAATGTGCTATTCGCCAATGGGATGTTGCTTCAAGCTACATTGTACGTGCAGCTCTATTCTTTTGTTTCTATTTTATTTTAATTCCGTAAACGTTTTTCAGGAACGTTTATCGGCGTAAAGTATCATGGCTGTCCGCGATTTGCGCCGCGAACCAGAGTTGGATTATCGTCGCTCTGGGTGACGCCAGGACCCTTTACGTAGAGAGTCTGTAGCTATCTGATATGATCTCATTAAATACCGCTATTTATTTTCACGTCAATGCTTTCGTCCGTATGTGTATCTATCATAAGTAAAGAACAACCACTTTTCGCAAATCGTAAAGGTAAAAACACAAATTATATGTATTGCGACTTTGCGTCGATGACGAAAATATTTGCATGTTTGTTGTATTGTCCCTTAGTAAAAACTTGAATTTTGTAAATAAAAGTATTTTCAAAAAATATTCATCTTTTCAATCTTTCAAAACTTCTTGTATAATCGAAGTACGAAATAGTCAACGTGTTTTAATTTTACTACCTCGTACACTATAAGCAGCTTCTCGTCTTAAGACTATGAGTGTAGAAAGCAGCTCTCGGTCTACGGAGGCTACGATGCTACGCTTGAACTTGTACATTAATTGAATGTGTAGTTAAATAAATTAAAAATATAGAAAAGTTAGTTAAAAATTTCGAATCCGTTATTATATAAGGGGTAAAAAAACCGCAAATTATATAACTGAGAATAGAAAATGTAAGTAGAACACGAATGAGGTCAAACGAGAGAGCTCCTGCTAATTATGGTCTTTTATGTGCAACTTTGACCTTTTGTTGAGATGTAGTGTATTTTTAAACAAGTGCTGTCTTTGGAACTAAAGGAAAATCATTTCATTAAAGTTTACATTTGCCCCCTCTGCGAGTATTCTACATAACATTCTGCTGCTATATTTTTAAAATTAAATTGTCTTAAAAACAATAATCAGTCAATTATTAACAGTTTTTATTTGCTATCGTGTTATCATATTTTTAATTTAAGATGAATAATTAAGTTCATAAATGTTCCTGGCACGTCCGGACTCCGGAGGTATTAAACAATAAGGGTGTCGGAAGGCACTCCAGAACCATTCACATGTTACTTTGGGTGACAGGTGGCGCGGTACGGATGTCCGCCAGTGATACTACATTTACGTATATATAAATTTATATTATTATGTATGACATGTTCTCATACTCCACAACGTTTATGCTCTATGACAAATATTTTTAGAAATACCACATGAATTAAGTCAGTTTCAGTGGTCCTTTTATTTAAACTTTTATCACCTACTTTTATTTAAAACGTTACAAAGTAATGTATTGTTATGATATTTTATTTATGTAAAGTAATACACAGTGATTAAAGAGATATCAGTAAAATATTTGAATTTTAACCAAAACTAATTTTGCACCATCCAATTTCATAAGTGCAAGACATTTTTCGTGACAATTTGTGAGGACAACACGACGTGCATGAAGGATCTATTAATACTTAATATACATCGGTATGGCTGCGGTATTGACACCCTGCGATACACATTACAATGAAAATTATTGAACAACTTTGAATTTACAAAGCAGGTCAGTGTCAACTAAGATAAGACACTACCCAGATAACGTCCGTCGTAAATGTTACCTCAAATATCATTAATCCATTAGTATCTGTCGGGCAAGATTCCTTTAGAATAAGATATATCAGAATCATACTGGTTGACTATTCTCTTCAAGGGAACTAATACTCCATAGTGAAACTCGGTCTCATTTAATAATGACAAAAAATGTATATACAAGTTATATAAATTTTATACGAAAGTATTACAAGGTATAATAAACGTATGGGCGAGAAGCGTGCCTTGCGCGGCGGCTCTCGCTGCGTCCGGACGTGACATACACATAAAACTTAGAAGAGGAACGGCCGCTATTGAAATTTTAAATGGCCTATTTAAACGATTAGTTCAATGACCAGCACAAGTTAAATTGTTGAGTTTGGTTACGTTTTTTTATGGAATTAGTGAAGGATATATCGCAAAATATAGGCCACAAACAAAAAAAATAAGGTTCGAAAGATCGAAGTTTCGATTTTTAAAATAACAAAAGTTTTAACCACACTTTTCTCTACAAAGGTTTTTTCTTTCTTGGAATTCATTTTCCTTTTTTTTATTATTCTTACCAGGAAGAAGTACCTGAAGTTGTGTTATCTGAACGCGATATCTTATAATATTACGTCCAAACATTGAAAAGTATTCGTCTATTGCAATATCTTTGCTTCGCGCTGCCACATCTGTTTTTATTAAATGGTTCCGGCCTTCGCGACTCTAATAGTGTTCCTGCGAATTGATAAATAACAGATCGGATGTCTAAACACATTGGAGAAAAAATATTTCTTACTTGAACTGATATCACATCTTGTCTAATCTGTGAGATCTGACTGCGTAACTCCTGTGATTTTTCTTATGTTAAACTGAAGGTATAGAATTTCTTACACAGAAAAAAAAAACATAATTCACTTAAAGGTCTAAGGTCTATCTTAGTCATAAAAACGTATGTGTTACAAAAGTTTAAGGACAAAATATCATAGTTTCGAGAGAAAATATGTAGAGGCTGGTAGAGCCCTGAGTAACAAGATTTATCAACCGGCGGCGGAGTTTGTGAATTGATTTCGAGATCGTTGAGAAAAAGGAACCCACGAGTCACCAGCACACACGCAAGGCTCTATCACTATTTGCAAATAAGTAATCTGTTACTAATGTAGGGTGATTTAAGGTTAAGATTACTTTATAATTGAGAATAATCACGTAACAACCACCTTCCACGTGTTATTCGAGACGCGGCAATTATATTTAGGGATGTAACATATGAATTGAACCATTGTCGTTGAAAATTTCGTTCCCATTTGGTAATAACTATAATGATTTTAATAAATGAAAAGTATTTGTAAGTTTACTTAATTTTTTATAGGTACCATAGCGAAAACTATAGCGTGGGACTATGCAAGCCCAATATTAAACTCTTTTGTAAGGAGGATGATTACGTATTTTTTTTGTCGTTCTATAAACGCTTTGTTATATTTGCTATAATTAAAATTTGAAATGTATTATTACTAACAATAGTTTTTAAGCCTTTTACTAAGACATGGATCTATATTAGCTGAAAATAAATAAATAATAAAAATAATAATAATAGCGAAATACTGAATACACCTGTACCAAAATTATTATATACTAGCAGAGCCCGCGGTTTCACTCGCGTTTAAAAGAAATGTAATGTGACATAGATATAATTGAACGTTTTTCGATTCAAACAA
>DWNE01010484.1:0-10322 GCA_018249875.1 Cecropterus toxeus
ACTTTTTATACCGAAACAATGTAAAAAAATGAGTTTAAGCGCATTTGAGGAAGGTACATATATCAAGTATAAAGTAATTTTAAAATTGGATTGTGGAGTCGTTGCTTGAATCGAAAAACGTTCAATATGTAGGTATGTATGTCACATTACATTTCTTTTAAACGCGGGTGAAACCGCGGGTTCAGCTAGTAAACAATATAAATGAAGATTGGCTGTAAAGGACTTAGGACCATGGCCGTAAGATAATTTTAAAGAAAAAAAAAACAGTTATTCGGTGAAATTTAGTATATGACAAATTGACAATGGTGACCCTGATTTGATTTGATTATGAGCTGTAGTGTAGCTTGTAACAGTTATGTGTTAAAAAACAACTGTATCAAAATTACTGAACGGGCAAACAGTAATCAGTGACGTTGACGGGCGCGTGTATCGTGCGAGTTGGTGCACGGCTGCAAGTGGTACAAGTTCGCGGTGAAGATGCTGTCGCGACTGCTGGTGTCGCAGGTGAAGCACAACTCGTACTTCCTGGTGGGGCTGGCGCTGGGCTTGTGGCTGGCGCTCGCCGCCGTGCCGCTCGATGACCAGCTCGCAGCCTGCGAATCCTCTCTGGCAGGTAATGTATACGACATGGCAGGTTTTTTTTCTACTTTATGCATAGCATATCAGTTGGCAGGGCTATCACCTGCCCTTCCTTTCATTCTTTATTCATATGATATATTTATCATTGATGCATTAGTAGACAAAAGTTTATCTAGTACACAAAATAATCTGTTACATTGGGGCAAAATCAGTGATAAATCAATTTAAACATTAAAGTTAGACAGGTGTCTTCAAGAGATGTGAGAAGCAGGTAAGCTATATATCAGTGTAAGATCGCTCAATTTTTATTGAAAAAAAACCTATTCTATTACAATACTGTAGGTGAATAGGTTTACTAGGGAATCCTAGATCATTAAACTAATATCTTAGTAAGATAATACAGACTCAGTCTGTTAAGAGGAATCGATTTATCAGTTATGTCTTATCTTTCTCAATATCCTAAAAATACTGAGTTATCTTCATCTCTAGTTTATTATCAGTTCAAAAATAGAGTTATGAGTTCAAAAATATTCAAACTGGCTCATTTATAATTGTCTGCTACACAGAAACCAATTGTATGTAATCCTTATTCAATGAAAATATTAATTTTTGATTAACACAGTTTATTTGTACAATCCTCATTTGTACCTGATATTATAATGGTTTGTAGTTTTTCTTACTCCTGGCTAGTAAGTTATACAACCACTAAATGTTTAACTGGCAATGTAAACCTAATGTGACAGTGTGGAACATTCCAGGGGGTGTATCGAGCAGCGTGGCGGGCAGCGCGGACGAGTTCGAGCCGGCGCGCGAGGAGCGACCGCTAGGCGCGGCGGGGCCCGCCGCCGGCCGCAGCGTGCAGCGCCCGCGCTACTACACCACCGAGCTGGGCATGCGTGCCGGTCTCCTCGCAGGTGAGCATGCCCATATACACCTTCCTTTCTTTCTTAACATGAAACAGGAAATCTCATTTGTTGTAAACATCAAAGTAAAGTAATCTTGAACAGCAATCAATTTTATCGCTACACATTAATCAAGATGGTTATCAAATAATAGTTATCTGATAACAACTAATGGTTATAGGTGTCACATTAGACAGATTGATTAATCTTTTCATTTCGTTGCATATTTTAATAATGTAATAAAACACTAAAACAATTTTGCGACCTATTAAAGAAAAATATTATCAATAATTACTTCAGTTTAAAAAAGTCTTGTTCGATTTCATTTACTTAAGCTCGAATATTTCTTTGCAATCTTTAAATTGCTCATGTGCCCCAGTTGAGAGGGCAATTTATTTTTCGCTAAACAACACAACGAGTCGACCACGAAAGTTAAAACATTAATTTCCAACATACACAACATACATACTGTTGTGCGCAGGCGCACTGAGCTCGGCGGGCGCGCTGGACGGGCGCGCGGCGGCGCTGAACGCGACGGCGCGGCTGCAGCCGGCGCTGCGGCTGTTCATCGCGGCCGCCGCGCTGCCCGCCGCGCGCGCGCAGCACCCCAACGTCGTCGCCTTCACCGACACCCGCGAGATGCTCAAGCCCTTCCACGCGCTCAAGTACCTCGCCGACAACTACCTCGAGGTGCGTTGTTGACTAGCCCGACCGTCACCCTCCTCCATTAACCACATGATATAGATCACGAGGGCTGGACGAGGAGACATATTAAGAATGTCATTGATCGACGACTGAAATCACGGTCATGTTAATTGATACCAATAAAAAAGTAAACTGCTATTTCAATAAAAGTACTATAAAATGCAAGTTTCTTTAAGAACCCCTAATAGATTGAAAGTAAACTTTACTGTGTTCCGATTCCAAGGATGTTGTAAGGGAGATACTTATAGAAAATGTTTTAATTAGTCCTTAAGATTAATAATTTGTAGCTCATATTTTATGACTTTACTATTGTTTGATAGTTTTCAAAAATAAAATTACTTCCTTCTTACTAGGAATTTTTTAAACGCCTTTATAAACCATGTTCATAAATTCATAGTAAAAATGAGTGAAACATTCCAGGAGTATGATTTCTTCTTCCTGGTGTCGGACACATCGTTCGTGAACGCGCGGCGCCTCAGCGAGCTGGTGGCGCGCCTCAGCGTCAGCCAGGACGTGTACATGGGCAGCGTCACCGACGACGACAACCACTACTGTTCCCTTGGTATACACGATAATAAAAATATTACATTTATGTGCTCCTAACTACTTGCCTTCTAGTAGTCGGCTTGTAAATGAATAACAGAAACAGAAAAAACATTTATTCGCAAAATATTGCAACACATATACATACATTTAAATTGGCAAAAAGAAAGAAAAGAAAAAAAAAACAATTACAATACCATAAACCTAAACATAATATTAAACCAATAAAATAATTATAGTAAAAGTTATAAACTCTTCGATACTCGTTTGCATTACAACAAGTGATTATCGAAGTTTTTCTTCCAATCTGTTTGATGTTTTGCTAAATTTTAATACGATGTACACGGAGAATGAAATATTTATAAGAAATGTTGTTATGAATTAGACGTCGTTATAAAATATTGAGATCGAGGTTGAAGACGTCTATAATATTCAAGTATCCAAGGTTTGAGTCTATAGAAAAAAATGTAGGTACGTATGCCAATGTTGTTATCGTATAAAATCATTTTTTTTCAAGGTAGATCTTTTACAGGAATTATTTAAGCATTAATAATCTTCCAACTCTTCACATGGTGTTTCGTTCTGGAGGAGAGGTGGCGTAATAAACTCCATAATACACATATCTAAAAAAATATTTTAAACTGAACGTAATCTAATGGAGTATGTGGCTGGCGCTACTTCCCACCGTTTTAATGGTAAAAAATTTAAACGTACGGATCACCCACTAGCTGTCATCCAAGCAACTTCTGACCGAGCTTGAATTTGTAGATTGGTCAATTGGCTATACAATCATCGAGGTACCACGCGCATCATAAGGGTACTAGTATTTTTTGTTAACCCATTATTGTCCCACTGTTGTACACATGTTTTCTCCCAGAATGATAGAGTTTTTAGTCCATGGCCCTCCGCGCTGGCCCAGTACGGATGAGCAGAACTCATGCACTTTAAGTACATTTTAAAGCAAAACTCTTGGGTATCTATTATTTCCTATGATGTTTTCCTTTACAGTAAAGCAGTGATAATTAATATCTAATACGCACAATGAGCACATGGATGATAGAAAATTAAACGTTTTTTGTTCTCTTGGGTAAAACCTTTAAAAGATAGCTAACGCCGTAGGAGAAAAGCCTAGAGAAACGCCTGGTTATGTGAGATTTTTACAGCATTATAACATTATGTTGACCTTCCTCGGCGCTACGAAGGCTACTATAGGATATCCAAGAAAAACGCAACCGGAGTTGTCCAAGAAATTCGGGCCCCGCCCAGGTGAGTGGCTGGACACACTGCACTGCCTGTTCTATACGAGTGAATGAGTTTACACACATCGCCATCCTTCCTGGGTTCGCTAGGCCGGACGATTCGAGCCTCCAGTCTTATCGTCCCCAACCCCGGAAGCCCTCTTTTAGTCAACGCTTACGACAAGCAAGGGCTGTTGTAGCCCTATTATAATCCCAGAACTATAAATACGAATGGATAATTAACCTACCTTTGCCATTCTCCGGAGGCCAGAAGAAGTAATACGCTGAACATCCCAAGTTGACCAGCAGCAAGAGAAGCAAAAGAGCTCCTATGACATAGTCTAAAGTGTCTGGTGGGATGTAGTCTTGCTGGGTCTTGCAATATCGAACTGATAGAGAATCCACCTTAAAGAAAATTACATGTTAGTAACACATATTTATGAAAAGTGCAGAATATTTATAATTACTATAGATTGCTGGAGACCTAATGGTAGACTGTTTTGGTTAAAGCATCTGAGAGGGGAGAGGGGGATAATACGTCACACTTTGCTTTCCGCGAAGTGTAAGTGTTGTAAATTGAAAATAAAAATCACTCCAAAACCATCTGCTATCAACAAGACCGATGGTACATAAGAATGTGTACATATAAATGTACACTTTAGAAAAAGTGCGCACCGTCTCTCCCACTCATAACAAAGTCAGTTCTGGGTCTGGGTATGTAGTCGTTTTTATGTCGTATGTCGTATGTCCATGGCACCAGCGATACAGGAAAATAACACAGTGTGGGATTATGAGTGTAGAAAGCATTTTAAGCGCTTTTTTATTATTTCAAATACTTTAATCAAAAATATCTTACCTGCAACCCATATCCATCATGAATGGTGGCGTTGAAGCACTCTTTTAATCTAGATGCGGTGGACTCTGTGTTGTTCACGTGCGTCACGTTTACGCCGCAGTGTTGAGAGGCACATACTCCTCGGTGGAGTTTATAGTGCTTATAGTTCGTGTAGGAAAGTGATGAAAAATTCTGTTGGAAGAAAGAAAACAACATATTTGATACAACACACTGACTTTGGTAATGATAGATCTCGTGTCGAAAGTGTAATTATCACACTAGGGACACACGATATTATATATAAGATATTATTTGTTTACCGTACACGCGAAGGTCTTTCGGTCTTCTTCATAGGTAATGCGGGCAACTGCTATAAATGTCTAGACGGTGACCGATTTCCATGTTTTATTGGAAGACTGTTGGCGATAATATTGAGCACATATCAGACATACATTTGGACATACCAGAAAAACAGAAAAACAGTACGAATGAAAGAGAAAAAAATATTTGTTCACCGGACATGCTTTAAGAAGGAGGTCTTTCGGTCTCTTTCATTGATAATGCTGGCGACTATGGAGCCACAAATATCCAGATGGCGGTGACTGACTTTCATGTCTTATTGGAAGACTGTTGACAATAATATGACGGACGGACATACCAGAAAAGCAGAAAAACATTACAGATGGAGAAAAGATATAATTTGTTCACCGTACATGCTTTCAAAAGGAGGTCTTTTGGTCTCCTACATAGGTAATGTTGACGACTATTGAGCTACAAATATCCAGATGGCGGTGACTGATTCCCATATGTTATTGTAAGACTATTGGCGATAATATAAACGATAATCCATTCATATTCACTACATTATTATCCACGCTTCTGTATTCTGGTTTGGCGGGTGTGGTAAGGGGAACTCACATATAGGATGCATTCCAACCTAATCTTAAACTAGCAATATATTTATGGTCGGTGTCAGATATCAACTCTTTACAGGGGTAGTTTATCATTAAGTGGACTATATGCTCGTCTGCTTCTTCTATATTATAAAAAAACAACTTACTTTAATAAACCTGTATAGAGGCGTGTCATCTTCCAGAAGTTCAAAGTCTACGATACAGTAGACTGCTTCTGGATTCTTCAGACACAAATCAAAGTCATCCAGCTCAGATAGAGCCGGCATTGAATGGTAGTCGAATACTGGCTCGGGGTCTGCATCTATGGACATCAAAAAATAAAATTAGATAAAAAAAAATCAAAAAATATAACCGATGTTCATGCCACAACAAAGTAAAAAATTATTTTAATATATACTGGTTTAGTACATAAACATTACATAGTCCCGAAGTCGGCGCTCAACTCACTTCGCTAAATCATGTCGACGAAACTGTTCTACGAGTATATGAGAGTGTCGTAATCATGAAATGAATCTAGTTTGGTTCTAGTCGAATGAACACGCGGTCCACCTGATGGTAAGTGGTTACTTCCGCCCATAGACATCGTAAGCAACTTCATATAGAACATACATTCTATCCGAAGTCGATCACAGATGCGTCGCTGCTCCCGAGGATTGAGACGGTCACATCCTATGTAATTACGGCTTCCACACCATTCATGTTATCTACGGTTAATATATTATTGATTTGTTAGCACCACGAAATCTAATTAAAATACTAATTTTGCAATGAATTTCATCATGATAATAAATTTGTTATGTCTATTTATACAACATGGTATAAACTGTTTATATAAATAGATAAGATAGAATTTAATTAAAGTAATCGATAAATTTAATTAATGCAATTACATTCACGACATAAATTAATTTGGAACCTAACTGTAAATTTGTGACTTTTAAATTTTGCAGTGCAATATGGTATTAATTTCGTAATAAATGTTATTACCATAAATAATTTTTGTATTTAACGATATAAATTAAATATATATTGCATAAATAATTATAATATATTTGATATATTATAATTATTTATGCACTCGTGAATTTCTAAATTTAATTAAATTAATTATTTCGACATACCTATAGAGTGACTATGAAGTCATTTTCTTTAAATATATAAATATTTTGAGTTATTTTAAATTTCATTAGTATATTTTGTCTAATAATTGAGCACATTTTATCGTTACGCAAGTATTCAATTAATATTTATCCGACAGACACATCTCATTTATTATCCGACTGCGTCAGATGCAGGTGATGTTTTCCGAGCGGATATATGTATATAATATATGTTTGTTTGTTTGTATACATGTCAGTTTCTTTGGCACGCGCTACAACCCAAACGGCTTGACGGATTATGACGTATGATATATCATTAGAATCGTCCCAGTTTTGATAGTGACATAAGCCATACCTTAAAAAAAAGGGTGCCTGGAAATGGAAAAAAAGGGGGGAAGGGACGACAAAAATTCATATAAGCATTAAATTAAACATACATCATTATAAACAAAAATTTCGTTTCAAACAGTCGGGTTTTTTGTTTTAATGTTTTTAACGACGTTACTAGTTTTTAAAGAGTGTCTACCTGTTGCCGATATTAATATCGCGCAAGGAAAACACGTTTGTTGTATGAGAGCCCTCCTTAAATATTTATTTTATTTTGTTTTTAGGATATATTATGTTGTTATAGCGGCAATATAAATATATCTGTCAAAATTTCAACTGTCCAGCTATCACGTTCATGAGATGCAGCCTGGTGACAGACAGACGGACAGGAGGACAGACAGACAGATGGACAGCGGAGCTAAATAGCCTTTCATTTTTACCATTGGGTACGGAACCCTAAAAATAATTATGAGGCCCATGTCCAGCGTTAGACTTCAAAAGGCACATTGATTTTGTTAATGACTAGTTATGCCACGCAGTTTCACCTGCGTTTATTAGAGAACAATCTATTGAAAACAAGCAAACATAGAGTCGTGTTATATAGCCTAAAGCCTTACGATAAATTAACTATTCAACACAAAAATATTTTTTCAATTCCAACCAGTTGTTCCTGAGATTAGCGCGTTCAACCAAACAAACTACTGCTTTATAATATTATAAGTAATAAGTATATAAGTAATAAACATATAAGTAATATAAGTAATAAGTAAAGTTTAGAATTTTATATATTAACGTACCCTTTTCATGGTTTTAAATATCCGAAATTTGAACGACAATATTGGTACATGATTAAATATTTCGGTATAACCATCAAAGAGTAAAATTTTGATTAAAAACCGTTCAATCGTGTAAGCGTGCATGCATGAGATGCATAGAAATTTTTGTAATGTTTATGCTAGTATTAATTTTGATATATGTAGAGCGTAATTAAAATTCCTAGTCTTAAAAATACGAATAAAAATAAATATATAACTACACTCTTTTTCTACACTCATAGACCCCACACTAGGATTTTCTCCTATGTCGTGGGTGCCATGGACACACTAACACGAATACACAAACACCCAGACCCAGAACAGAAATTTAAATTCATCATTCACATTTCTTTCTGGTCGGGGATCGAACCCGGGACCCGCTGCTTGTCTGACCGATATAGTGACCGTTCCGCCGCGCGAGTCGTCATAATCCGTACTATCTGTCCGCGGTAAGTTTGCCAGCCAAAAGAATGCGTCTCCCTCCTCACCGCACCTCTCAATCGCACTAAAATGTGCTTAAAGTATCGAAGGCAATATAATCGCCGGAAACGCGTGAAATTATTACTTATGCTACAGCTTAATATTGTTCAGTTATCGCTATATTCCTTTTCTTTATTTTCCGTATTAGAACTATGGGTAAAGAAAAGATTTTACGAAGTGATTGTCTTTATATGGAGTTAAAGACTTTTTTTTTAATGAAAACCTATTCATTCATAATATCGTGATATTTGAAAAAAAAATTAATTTCATTGATATTTACAATAAAAATGTATCTAATCCGTAACAACAAATAAATAAATATATATTTTTCAAACTTGTTTTTTTTTTTGCTGACGCTACTATTTGTTTGACGTCACGTCGACAGCGGCAAATTTAGCGCGAACGGGTAGTAGTGCAGTAACGCATCACTGATCTCAACTACGTTTGAGCAATGATGATGCAGTTTCCTTCATTGTACAACTGCATTAACCACTGCGTTGCATTTCCTGTCCTCATTACTATTTCTGAAGAAATCCAATGAAATTTTACTCCGATTTGCGTATTGGTAAGTTATTTTGAAGTATCGGAGAAGCAACGATATTGAAAAATGAGATTCATGTGAAATTACACGTAACTAGTTTATTCACGCAAGCCCGCTTGACTTGCGTTTACTATAGAAAGTAGTATCTTATATGTTCCTTTTTTATAAATATGAAATAGAAAACGAGCAAGTAGCCCACCTGATGGTAGATGGTTACTGCCGCCCATGGACATTTATAAACAACTTCATATAGAACAGGGGTTTTATCTGAAGTAAACCACAAATGCGTTGCTACTCCCGAGGACTGTGATGGTCGCCTCATATAAAAGTGAGCCTTCCACCGAAACGCAAGAACTGCTTCACGCTAGAAGTAGGTGTGGCGGTGGTGCTTCCCCGGTCGAACTACATTGGATCTACCACCTGATAGAACTCCAACTCCGACTCGTAAACTATCTTTGTGTGAAATATAAACTACTGTACTATTAGTACGAGTTTGTCTTGTTTTTCCAGACAAGATTGAGTCTTGTTTCTGCCCATACATCTACATGCAGCAGCTTGTTTCGGAACTAAAATTTACAGAGGGCATTTTTGGCAGAAACACGACTCAATCTTGTCTGGAAAAAACAAGACAAACTCGTACTAATGGTACTGGTCAGTCTATGCGCTACTTTTGATCTCGATATTTTTCGCTATTTAAACATGGCGACTACTTCAGTAACGTCACTATACCCTGTGGTTTCAGTTTTTTTTATATTTCCACATCAAATAAAATGAGATCGCTAAAAGATAGCAAAGTTTGGATGGCATATACGAGTACAACCTATTTTTTTTGTCAACAAAACATACACTGTATGGCGGTATTGTTTTTATAAGAATGAAGTAGCAAACGAGCATGCAGTCCACTTGATGGTAAGTGGTTACTGCTGTCCATGGACAGCTGTAAGCAACTTATATAGAACAGGGGCTCTATCTGAAGTCGATCACAGATGCGTTGGACGGACTACTCCCGAGGACGAAGGTGGTCGTTATATAAGTGAGTGAGCAACCCTTTCACCGAAACGCAAGAACTGCTTCTTACTAGAAATACGTGTGGTGATGGTATTTTCCCGGTCGTACTACATTGGTTCTACAACCAGGTTTTCTAAACCTGTATAAAGGAATTAAAGCTGAACAAAAATCAAAGTTTTTAGTTATGTTCTAAACTCTTGCTAGAAATATCTTACAAGAGTTAGAGATTCATAATATAAAATACACCTGCTGTAACAAATTTGTCAGAAGTGGGATTCGAACCCACGCCCACAGAAGTGGACTGCGACCTGAACGCAGCGCCTTAGACCGCTCGG
>DWNE01010485.1:0-10320 GCA_018249875.1 Cecropterus toxeus
GACGGACGGACAGACAGACATGACGAATCTATAAGGGTTCCGATTTTTGCCATTTGGCTACGGAACCCTAAAAAGAAGAAGTTTGAGAGGAAACTTAAATAAAGCCTTTTAACGTAAAAACGCTACCACCCCCTTAACGAAAGATGTCATAATAATTAAGCTTAATAGTTTTTAGCAAACATACAAAAATTTTAGGTGTTATAAGATTTTCGGTAATTGTACATTTAAGTTTGTTTAAAAGAACCTTGAACCGCCGAAAGCGAGCACGAATGATCGCGTGCGCCGCCGCGCGCCGGCCGCCCGCGACACGCGACCCGCGACCGGCCGCCGCCGCCGCAAGGTCGCGCTGCAAGCGGCGTCAGACCCGCTAGTGACGCTCTTGACAATACCAATATACAGCCAATTTAGCAATGTTTTCACGTTTCCACAAACTTGTCGCTATTTTAGTCAGAGCTACCTGCACTGCACTAGCGTGCAGGTAGGTACTTGTTGATTTCATTCAGAAAAAATATAACGTAAATATACCTATTATGCTCCGACTCTATCATAATTTTTGTTCATTCGATAATTATAGGAGCGCATTCTTGACCTTAAAAGTGCTGCCCTAATTTCAGAAATAGAAAACATAAGCCCCATTAGATCAAGATTACCTATAAATTTTGTAGAATCTAATGCTAGACTTTATCAAGTGAACGGACTTTCTGGATTTATCAGTGGCTATAAGTACCATATATTAAAAGCTATAATTTATCTATTTTTAGACTCCTAACATTAAGTTCACACACAAATGTTATAGAATATCTTTTCAGCCACAAACTGAAATAAACTTCCTACCTTACTTTTAAAAACACTCATATATTCATACAAAACACTCATATATATATATTCATTATTACATACATTGATATTACAGCAATCCTTATATTCAATTTATTGTTACTTATTAAGGTAATTAATGATGCTTTTGCCACGTAGTTTTTACAAAACTTAATTTTTTTAAGGTCTTACATTAGCCATTAAATGGAAAGCCGAGCAGCTAACCATGATTGTTGACAGTGATAAGAGATAAGGCGCGTCGCTGCACCCGTAGCGACTCAGCACACGGTCACGCGAGTGCTTCGTCTTACATTAAGCTGCATGAAACTAAAGCTTAAGATGCCACAAGATTAACTTGGTAATACTACTAATATTGCGGACCGTCTGCCAATCTTTACTATACTTATACTAATATTATAAAGCAGTAGAGTGAGTTTGGTTGAACGCGCTAATCTCAGGAACTACAGGTTCGAATTGAAAAATTCTTTTTGTATTGAATAGTACATTTATTGAGGTAGGCTATATACTATATAACATATATGTTTGTTTGTTCTGTCTTATGTAGTAGCGGGTGAAACCGCGTGAAACGACACCTCTCGTTATTTGTACTGTCTCTATTCTCATCTATAGTTTAACGGTCAGATTTACTACCACCCATAGTCTTCCGTGACCGACGTTTAACTAAGTCTATTAATTGTATTATGTTATGTATATACAGCAATGTTTTATTGAGACGTCCCTGATAAAACCTTAGTTTTTACGTAATCACTGCGGCATTATTATGTATATAATAAAGATGTAAATACCAACTCTATGAACAGACCGATTTAATTATGAATAGTCTATATCACGGTATAAGACAGCAATGTAACGTGTTCATTCACCCCTTTCAAAGAGCCCTGTATAACGCAATGGCATCGGGAATACCTGAGCTAGATCTTATGTGCGATACGTTTTGTTGTCACTTAGAGGAGATAGTCATACTTATAAGTAAATCTAAATATAGAATCAGACGTAGGTAAGCTATTACGAACAAAGCCTTAATTTTGCGTAACTCACCACTCAATATTTCTTCTAAATACATTAACTTACATGTACTTTGTAACTTGTTTTATGACTCACAGCCGGCTAACTGTAACCGCTTTCACTTTAGGTATAGGTAACTATGTATATTTTGTAACTAGCTTATTAGCATCAAGAAGATCAATGACCTCAACCTTGAGTGAAAGATATTAGGAACGTCGTCCAGGTAAGATTTTAATGTTAACGTGATATTTTGAAGGTGGGCTATAAAATAGTTTTTTTTTTCTTTAACGGTAAATATTAATCTGTATCCTTAAGTAATACGCTGACCTAAAATTATTTGTCTCAAATCTCATATTGATGTTGTGATTACTCTCTGGATTTGCTTACATCTGGTGCAGATATTGTTTAATATATAAATTGTTATTATTGATTCAAAACACATGCATATAGTACCAGCCTCAGATTAAGCAACAATTAGGCAACACTGACCGTAATCGCTCTCAGATGATACCAATAAATATATACATTTTGAATTTTCTCTTTAAAACCAATTAAACAGTAGAATATTTTTTTGTCAATTAGCAGTTTTTATAACCTTCTGGAGACCTAAGCTATTTAAAAATAAGGACAGCAGAGGTTTACAAATACCGACGATTTCTAAGTTAATAAGTTATAGTTACTTTGTGTCGGTATTTCACGACCTTTACACTAGGCTACCGGGCAGTGGGCAGTGGTTGCCCTGGCGACCGCCACCCGCCCTACACGCCGTTAAACGAAAACATTTCTTAAGCGGGCCGAAAACTATCGTGACTAAATTCTTTTTTCATTTCATTCCATTCCCTATTATATATTTCATTTCATTCCCTTACAGCTTAAATGCGATAGCCGTAAATTATTTTAAATATTCCCGTTACATGCAAGCATCGCACTACTCTAGAACGTATTTTGACTTTTTAATACCCAGTTAGAAATATTTTAAGGAGAAACACTTTAACAACCATACTGCTAATTTATGACCTAAATAATAAACTATATTCATACGATAATACCAAAGCAAAATATTATTAATTTTCTAATTCCCACCTCGTCGATACTTCACTAGCCGTATATTACTAGCGATTATTTTTTATTCTTTGACTGTTATTACCGAAAAATGTTATATTAGCCTGTACGCATTTCTAGAATAAATTCCAGCTATGAAACAGTCAACAGCATTAAATTTCAGGTGCCCCTTTTTTTCGAGGGGGAAACCTTCTAAAGGTACCCGACACCGTGGGAGCAGCGCCGGATTATGTGGGATTCCTATAGCACTAAAACCCCCGGTGGCCGTCCTCGGCGAAGAGGATTCCGGGATCTCCAAAGGAACTCGACCGAAGTCCTCTGAGCGCGTTGCCCTTTCGGGCTTTGCCCTGGTGAGCGGCTGGGCCCTGGGTCTGTTTTTTACGACGGCATGCGACTACACATACCGCCGTCCTTCTCGGGGTCGTTTGGATGAACGGGTTGAGCTCCCACTCTTGCCGCTCGCAACCCCAGAGCCCCTTTTAGTCGCCTCCTACAACAGGCAGGGGATACCGTAGCCCTATTCTGATCCCAGAGCTACAGGGACAAGGCCCCTCAGGCCCCAAGCGCGTAATACTAGTTTATTAAAATTGACGCGGACTTATCACAAAATTCACCGTCGATACAAGATCGGTATCGTAGCGCGGAGCCGCGTAGCCGCCGCGTAGCACGCAGCGCGCTCTACGGCTGTTATTATGAGAGCTGACGCACATCCGGTCCGCGCGCCCAACGCCCTAACATCAGACCCTCCCGACCGCAAGGTCAATCAATTTCAATAGCAAAAAGCCGTGTCTTAAAAGTATATATTATTATTTTACCCTGTGATGACATCACGATTATACCTTGTACCTGATTCGTAACATTTAAGTAAGCCAGTAATATTTTCTGGCATATTCGTTCTTTCATATGTAGTTGATTTTTGTAATATTTTTCGATTCGGATATTAATGATAATTTCTAATCTAATTAGCTTCTGTTCGCGCCTCTTCTTTTTATTCTACGTCAAATGTTCAGAACACGTAAATAATAAAACATTTTGGCATCATTATTATTGCATTTATTATACTGTGTGTCTGTGTGTCGCTCAATCACGCAAGAACTACTGGTCCGATTTACATGAAATTTTGCAAGGATGTAGCTTACTTAATTGGTCAGTCTATAAATTACTTTTAATTTCCATATTTTTCGGTATTTAGAGATGGCAAAAATTTTAGTGACGTCACTACACCCATTGGTTTCAGACTCTCATTTTCTTATTTTAAATAAAATGAAAGCGCTATCAATATTATATAATAACTATCAAATACGCTATTTTATGAGTCTCCAACGAATCGCGAGTAAAACCTCAAATTTTTGTCACGTAGCGATGCACGGGTACTTTAACTAGTTATGCAACGTAATTAAGATACTATATCAAAATCAAAAATGCTATAAACATCCACTATCCAATGCTTGCTCCTTATAAATAGAATTAAACTCAGGTTTAAAATAGTACCACTAGCTTGCTGAAGAATTCTGATCATTAATAAGAATCAAACGAAGAACAAATATAATATATTACGTGTCGTACTTTCAATATCGTTTTTGAAATTATTTCCAAAATACGGTATACGGGAATGCTACCATGTTATTTATCAATATTATAATCAAGACAAGACTAATAATAAGAATAATTCTTCCCTATTGGAATCAAACGGGTGTGAGAATCAGGTGTGGGTTCCCAGGCCGCTCCCGCTCTCCCGCTGCCTGCATCTGGACGCGACGCCGACGTGGAGAACGCTTTGTGTTTACAAAGCGTTCTCCACCTCTACTTGGTTTTAACATTATTTCACCCTTACTAAGGGGCACCCTGTACATTCTCTGAGCAAATACAAACATAAAATCTGCTATAAGTAGTAATCACACTTTTTTTAATTAGTATGTTACATATTTAGCTGATGATTTCAAACAATATGCTATTCATCTTTGTTTAAATGTAACATGTAAACTTAAGTTCAGTTCCTGAAACATCAGCACATACTTGATTTTCTTACTCAATCATATACCAATAGGTAATAAGGTGACAAGTGTTTGAGAAAAACACTTTGAACTTGTTTTTCATTTAAAAGTTTAACATAAAAGTTTAAACAAACAGCAAACTAGCAATAATAAGAACAATATAATAATCGATCTAAAGAAATACGAACCACAATGATAAGTAATTTACCTATCGTTAAGGCAAACAGTATTTATGACTCGCAAGAAAATTAACGTCTCGGAGTTTTCCACCAACGGTCATATGTTTACCTTCTTAAGTCCACGTGGGCGCCTGCGCGATACATGCCGCATTAGCGAGCGGCGCCGGCGGGCGGTCGTAAGCGACGACGGACGCTCCGGCACTTAGGTCCATTCGGCACCGGACGCCGACCACCGCTGACCACCGGCCGCCACCACTCAGTGCGCGCCGGCCGCTCGCCGCCCGCCGCCGCCCGCCGCCGCATGCCGCCACACGCCGCACGCAATCACTGACTCGATTTGAACACGTTCTGTGAAATACAGCAAGATTTATGTTTGAAATTCGACTCGAACACCGAGCCTGGAGTTTCATAGTAGTTATGGCTGTCGTGTGACGCACGATGTCTTCAGTACACGTTTCGGCCGACGAATCGAATGCGTTTACCGTTATCAACCATGAGGATAAAGCCGGCGCGGAAAACGCGCCGCCGCTTCGCAACGTAAACATCGTGAAGCCGTTGCAGCGCGATGACGAGCGCACACACCTACCCAGCGCCGCCAAGGAGCAGCTGATGGAAAGAATGGTCGCGCCGATCGGATCACAGACCATTCTCGATCCCAAGTTCTCTAGGGCGCTTGACTTCAAGTTACGTCGGCTCAAAGAAAAGGAAATTTTGCAGGCCAACCTCCGTCGACCCATCAGATACCGGCCCCGCAACGGTCTGATTAGCGCATCCAATCCTAATATAAGCTTAAGAGATCAGAAATCACCGTGCAAGACTATCAGTCAATCTCATCCGAGAATCGATGTGGTCGCATCGGAAACAGATAAAGCAAAATTGTTTTCGAAAATGGAAAAGTCTCCGCCGTTGAGCAAGAATCGTATTCGCCATATTTCCGGATCTAATGACGGTGACAAGCCCCGATTCGTAACGACGGTGAAGACGGGTCAATTTCTGCTTCCTCCGCCCGAGGTCGCCTGCCTGTTAGGACTCGAAACCTTATATCCACCGCAAGAAAGGGAGAAGTTTGTATACTCATACGCCAGCAAACCGAAGGCAGTAGCCGGTAGAACGAAGCGGTCCTTCGGAGATAAAAAACACATCATTCCAAATGGGTGTCCCAATACCATAACGTCCGATCATGCTAAGAAAGCTCGCACCGGAGAAGTGTTCCGCGGCGTCCGCGCGCTGGCGGCCAGCGTCGCCGGCCTGCGCCACCTGCTCGAGGAACACGACCAACCGTTAGTTCAATCAATTAACATCACTTAACATCTCCCGCAATTAACACTAATGAAACATAAAAATACTTACCGACTGATAAAATAAATATAATTTGTCAAATTTTTGGAACCCGGGTAAATGTCGTAGGGTACGTGAACGCTCTAGACGCATAGAAATATTATAAGTGGTGTCGTAAAAAACATTTTCATTCAGGGAGCCTTATCGCTCCATATCGATTACATTTACCGTACATATACATAACACGTCGCTCTAATCAGCGATACACCACGACACGTTGTTGACGCTTTTTATCAAAAACACCGCTAAATACCCGAAGTATGTGTCAACGGCCTCATTACCATTTACCGTTTTTTATTATTATTTACCTGTCTATTTATAAAACAGACTGTGATAGCTTTTTCATAAAGCTTGTATATTTAGAATTTCCAGCAAGATTCGATTAAAAGGTATGTAATGTATAATTATTATTTAAATGCCACCCGCCAACTATTAAATAGACAACCCAAGGGTATACGAACGGCAATAAACTCCACTTCTAGATACTTGGCCCGATAGGGGTGAATAATTTTTGACCGGCGAGCAGTCCAGCGCGGGGGCGCGCGGCTTAGGGGAGCGCGGCCTACTTCCCGGCGCGAGGTCGGCCACCGCTGCCGCCGATTTGTCACATTCATCTCACCTTCACCAAAACCACCTATGACCCGAATTGACATTTGGTTATCTATAATTAAATAGAATTAAATTATAATTTTGTAGAAGCAACAAACGGGCACGCCTCTGTATGGGATTCTTAATAACGGGATTCCAATATCAGATGCGTTGGCACAAAAGGTTTAAGTAAGTTATTCAGCATAAACCAATAAATGAACATGAATGTGGTTCATTAGCGAACCACAAAATCAAAAAACTTTATATTTAGGTAAGTATGCCTAAAATCGATATGACTGTATTCCAAGAATATCAATTACAGTTGATATGGATGTTAGATAGGATCACCCATCACGACAAGCTCACAGATATCAAACACAACCCCGATGGAATGTGAAATGTGAATGATTTATTATTGAAACAGTCTTCAAAACCAATGAATAACCTATTCCTATAACGTTTGGCACCGTTCCAGTTATATATACGTGTACAGACATATCTGGCTTCGATTCTCGGTTAACAGAGACATTATTCTGGATCTTTGTTTATTAGTAGAAGCATATATTTCTGCTAATTCGCATACGTTCATGGTGTGTTGCAGCGGCAGCATGGCGCCAGCAGGCTCGCAGTACTCCAACGTGATGCACGACAAGCGCGTGGTGCGCGGCAGCACCTTCGCCGCGCACCCGCACGCTGCGGTCAGTATATACATCACACATTATACTAACTTCACGTTACATTTTGCATATTACTATGTATATACTTCCCATACGCGATATTATCTTTTACAAAAGTGAAACCTTTTTTCGACTACTCCAATTTTTCGATCTACCTAACGCATGTCACATTACACCCGGCTGCAGGTTATACAGAACTGATAATGCCAATATGGCGGTGTTTTTTTTTTTGAATAACTGAAAGATTAAACCGTTTTTAACCAAAATAAAAGTTTAACTTGTATGGAGGTTTCATAAAACCACATATTAGTATGTTTTCTTTGTTTTAAATAAACGAAGTGATAAACGAGAACATGGCTTGTTAAAAGCCATTAGCGTTTAGCGCTGGAACAGGTTTAACAATGCTTCCTACAATCTTAAGACAGCTTACAGTTTGTTTTAGTGTACATCGGGAATATAAATATCGTTGCCATACTTGTTATTTTTTTATTTTTTGCTGTGTTATGTTGATATAGTATGTGTGTATTATGATAGAACGCTCGCCTGTAATAAAACCACAGTCTGTCCCTGCCATACAAAGGCGTTCAATCAAATCGCGTGTGTATGAACCACGAAGCGAAGTCATAGTAACAACGTGAAAGTCCATCCCGAGTTTAATAAACTTCCAATCTATAATTTAAATCTAGTTATATTTCAGTCGGAAAATTATCTTCACAAATATCATCGTGCTTCTACTCATGACATTTTACTAGTAGCCATTAAATGAAATTCAGCAGACAAACACAAAGTAGATTATATAACATAATGACTGAACTTTATTATTTATTTAGCCGTACTGTAGAACTGATTGCAGTTACACAGAAAGCGCATAAGGTCACCTTTCACCCGTCAGACCGATCCCCTCCCTCAAGCCCAGTGCTGACTGATTGGCAGCCTTGTTATAAAGCCTCCACCGTCAACTATGAATAAACCAGTTCTCAGAACGAGTTCGTGGGTCAAGCAGTTAGACGTGGTGACACAAAGGTAGAAATAAAACTGTCGTTAATAATAATTAACTGCCATTTACCTTAACAGCATAGCAGGCTGTAACACGGAATTAACATACAAAGTTTAGTAGACACTAATGCTATATTTAGCATATTAAAAATGCATTAAGCTATCGCTAAAGCCGATACAACGGAAATGCAAAGCATTTGTGCTTTGCATTTCCGTGGTTAATATACTATTCAATTAGTGAAGTTAAATTTATTTTTACATACATATATAATTTTTAATATCTGGTAAAAGTAATCTTTTGAGCACGAGTCATACAGGTTAATGTGGCAACTAGTCAGTGCACAGCTCGGTGCATGCGGGTGGCAATCGATACCACAGTTGCCGGCGGACCTCCGCCGCTGTCTCTCAGCGCTCCGTCATTAAAGAGTGACAATCGCACTAATACCTCCACGTACCTCAATGCGGGCCGTTATCGATACGAAACATATTAACAACAAACATTTACTAGGTGTAAATGTTTGTTGTTAATATGTTTCGTATCGTATCTTCTACCTCGGTTCCGTCATATCCTGTTTTTCAAATTATTGCAATCAAGAGGTCACTTATTCAAGACGAGAATATAGATGCCCACGGTCAACCTTGTTTTTAAGTTTATCTAAACGCTAAACATACATTATGATTATGTAAGTGCGCGCATCTTCGATCAAATATGTACAAATTTGAAAATTGACACATAAATACTTTTTGAATAGTGGAGCTTACAAAATACGACAAAAAAAAACGGTTTTTGAATTTCTTCTGTTTAAATTCTTAGGGTTTGTTATCCCAATGCTTAACGATATTCCAATCTATGGAACTAACAAGGCGGTCAATGAAATCAATTATTCATAATACGTAGCTCAATTCCTCATTGAAGAAATTGCTGCGATTGAAAAATTATTGAGGCATGAGTAAAATGGACCTTGTATCGCAGATAATTGGAAACAAAGCACACCGACGGCAGCTCGTGCAGTGTCCGCATGTCCGGTGCAATTTCAATGAGAAAGGGCTGTTTGTTGGTTTTTGTTTACACTGCACATGACAATTAGGTAAAGGTCATTTATAATTTAGCTTCTGTGAAAGGCTATACTTAGTGTTCTTTTATTGGCACGTTTTACAGAAAACTTGGTTACAGTTAACAAACTAATGGAATGACCACACTATTCCTATTTTCAGTAGAACAGAGCCGATTTCACATGTAATAAGCGATTACGTATTTAACTAAATAAAATGTGAAAGTAATAACAATAAACACATTGTGCTTTACATAAGTGCTGTACAAGTAACAATCATAATATTTAAAACGTCAGGTTAGTGTGTCAGGCAGGTTGTTAGCATATTAATGTTAATTAACGCGGGTGTTCCACAGGTATATTAACTGTCATCAGAAGTTGAAAGAGTTGTAAGTGCATACATATATAAAAATACAGGCAGAGTATTCGCCACTATGCATTTAACGACAAGTTGTTACTACGTGTTTTTCGATCTTTTCTTATTTGTTTTATCTGATTGAAGTAGCAAACGAGCTTGCAGTCCACCTGATGGTAAGTGGTCACTGCCGCCCATGAACACCTGTAAGCAACTTCAAATAGAACATGGGTTCTA
>DWNE01010486.1:0-10320 GCA_018249875.1 Cecropterus toxeus
CTGACACGCAGTCCCGGGTTCGATCCCCGGCTAGACAGGAATGTGAATGATGAGTTCAGATTTATATATTTTAAGTAGCAAACTTCTGCCCATGGATATCTGTAAACAACCTTACGTAGAACAGGAAATCTATCTAAAATCAATAAGACTAAGATGGTTGCCTCGTACCTATTTAAGTCAGCGAAATACTCGAACTGCTTCACGATAGAAATAGGTGTAACAGTGGTGCCTCCCCGGCCGATCCGGAATTGTCTGAAAAGTGGTAGAACGAATACGTTCTACCACTTTTCTAACCGTTGTCGAAGGTGTTTCAATAGAAAAGGAGATCCTTTTCCAGTAGTAAGATACCGGTGAATGACATGTATATAATTTAAATCAAACGTTTTCTACATTCTTAGACTCCACCTAAAATTTACAATCTCACGTGTAATTGTATCATGAACATAGAAAGAAGACATTCAAACCCAATTTTGAACCGGTAAATTTTAATTCTACATAACTTTCATCATTTTACCTACCTACATTTGATTTTCATACAACGTGATATTCTTAGTTCTTGATATCTTGTTTATTGAACCGTTTATAATAGTTATCTAACGAAGCCCATATACATTGAAATTCACCAAAAAGTTCCCTAACATCAATTAAAGGAAACTCCTCTTCAGTCTTATTAACTGCGAAAAAATTCGCACGAAATCCACTGACACGACTCCCGTCCCTCTTTCATTTTAATTCGAAACCTTAAGTCAGCTTTAAATTACACTTTTTGCCCTTATAACACCCCCGACGACTGTCCCGGATTAGGGCATCGGGTACTTTTTCTGACAGTGTCAAGAAACATCGTAGTACCCTTACTGGCCCCCCGGGGGGTACTTCCAGACCCTTAACGTTTACGACTACCCGATTGCTTTTCTATGAAGGGATAGTAGCGTCCACGACAAAAACAGACAGATGTGTACCACGGAAGTTGATAAGGAATCGATTACGTCGGTGTGAACTAGCTTGTGACCACTTGAGAAGTTCCGGAAGTGTCCTCTTAAGTTGGGAGATTTGTCAAACCTTAAACATGTATTGATGACATTATGTGGGTTTTTGTTTGTTTTTACACCTTTTTGCTTTCGCCTAAAAGGTGAAAAAATATAGGGACGTTAAGAGACTGCGTACCATAATTATCATAAGTAGGAATTACAATACGTGTTTGATTTAATAATTTTATTATTTATCATTTTAATATCACTATTTATACATTAAAATGAAAATATTTTTATTTTTTCATTATACTTGTACGTAAAAATTATAGAAGTACGTGTCGTATAAGGACCAGATCAAATCATAGCTCCCGCAAAGCCGGGCATATATCTCGACTTAAAATAATATTTAATCTTTCAAAAATTTTATTGGCAATTTTCGTTTGAGGAAAGTATGCTATCGTTGCACACTTCCTTCACCTCCCGAGAAAATTATCGCTGATATGTAAAATTATGAATTTAATATACCTACTTAGTACGGTATTATGGATTTTGCCTATAACGGCAAGAAAGTAACTTAAAATAATTACCACATTCATTACGACTGACTCAGTTACATATTCTTTATTCTTTATTTATTTATTTATTTATAATCCAGACTACATCTAACATTACAGGATGTCCCAATACGATAGAGTAGTCAATAAAAAAAAATATAAACAAGGTTAGAGTAGTAACAACAGCATCAGTCATCAGCGACAAGAAAACACCGACTTTAATAAACTTATTACAAAGTTTCATAAACTGCGTTGGCGACTCGTAATTACGTAGATATCTAAATCATTTCTTACATAAATGTTATAAAAATACCGAACTATAAAAACACGGACGAATTGACAACCTCCTCCTTTTTTGAAGTTGTTAATTATGATATAGGTAAAAACCAAACCAAATAGTAGCAGAATTACATGGAAAACCACATGACACAAAACAAACAAAACAACATCAAACTCAAAGAAATGACCGACCATAAAACGGTAATCATGTCCACTATTCGTCAAAAGTCTCTCGCTGAGTTTGCAAATTCGACAAAACGTAAAAACATTTTGACAAAAGACAAAACATAGTAACTTTGGTAGCTTTGACCATAACAATAGCGTCATCATTGAAAAGGGTTAACTTGTTACACACTACTGTTTCTTCAACTTGCCGACTTTCAAAAGTAGCTTGTAACGGTACTTTTGAAAGGTTTGACTCGTGACTATTTCCAGCAAACCGAATATCTAATGACGAAGCATTTTTATTAGAATGTCTATGCCAAATAATATGAGTTATATGTGGGTTATTATTTGGTAATTTGTAATCATTATTATGGTTATTTGGTATAGGTAAATAAATATTTTGTTAATCTTCCTCTAATTGATATAGGTATTTCGTATACGGCTAAAATCGGCTTTTATTTGTTTATAAAACAAATTATTCTGTATTTTAAATGTTTTTTTTTCTGTACATATATAATAATAGTAGGTACATTCCTCTCTCAATAGTAAATGTAAAAGACAACGCTCTCTACCAACCAACTCGCTACTAAGAGCAATTTATTTATCTAACTACGTATGGACTCGAACTTATTAAGTAGTACTTATATTAAATTACTTGAATGAATCTTATTTCTTCTATAAATAATCAATAAGACTATATCGGAACTGTCATCTAACAAAGGTATAACTAAAATGTAAACAACACCGTCAGTTTTCACGTCACTTAACCAACTAATGACGATACTAAAGTCTAAAAGTGAAAAATTCTGGGTAAACAATGAGTAAAAAATGAAAAGTGAATTTCACGTCATATCCAGCGAGTTTCGAGATGCGCACGATGAAACACGGTTAGTCGTCGTAATGTGTTTAGCAGTTACCGCCGCCGTTTGCCAAAGAATATTTAGAATGATATTTAAACGTAGATTTGTAGCTCGAAAATTATCCACCTGGTTAGTGGCCACTACTACTTACGGAGATATGACATTGACTTCATATAGAACATGTTCTATCTGAAGTCAATCACAGATGTTTGATGTTCCCTAGAACTAAGATGGTGACGTCACATAAAAATAAATCGGCACCACACCTATAAAAATGGATGTGGCGGTGGTACCTCCCCGGTCGGACTACGATGGTTTTACCACCTGGTGAAATAAGGGAGGCTAGAAAATATAAATACTTAAATATAAAGTATCTTTCTAATACGAACATTTTTTACCCACCAACCTTCTGTTATCATCCATACTCCACATTCATTTTCGGGAGGCATTGTATTACTTATTCAATATTTTCGAATTGGCCGCGCCCGCTGTAATGGAGCCGAAAAAACACAAAAACCCGAGCAAATGGATTTGCGAGCTGATTATTTATTTACGAGCTCAAAATCCTTCCAAACTTTCCTCTTCTTCTTTGTGGATTTTTTAATTAAGCCCTTAATGAACTATGACGGAAAAAATCTTATATAAGCTTTGAAAATAACTCTTTATTAACTTATCCTTAATGTGCCTTGAATGTTTTATTATTACTCGCACTGAAGTAGTAAGATATCATAGATTTTTAGTTTAATTTAAAAACATTTTTATCTTAATCGATCAGTCTGTTGACGATTTAATTAATGAATATGTGAAAGTCAATATATTTGCCTTATAACAATCATGCATACATTATTCAGATGATTTTTCTTCGAGTACTAAGTTGGAACGCTTCGAACAAGTATATGTATCTTCCTTACGAAACCAGACCAGATCAGTAGCGTATAACAATACTATTATTAGGCAGAAGTAGGTACTTATAGCGGTGGTGCTTCTGAAGTTAAACTTCAGTAAGTTCTACCACCTTACAAATAAAGGATATAATAACAGTAGTCAGCGCTGCGGTGATCTGGTTAACTACCATCGTGCTATTAAAGTGGTTTCCACAAAGATTTCAACCATATTTTATACTTTGTTCGGTAGAAACGCCTATCACTAAGCAATATAGAACACCAAATTAGGGTTGAGAACAGTGGTGACTGTATATGCGAAGATTCATCTTTCATTTTGCTTCGTTATTAATAGAAAATTTACTGTTTACTCTTTAAAAAGAAAGAAAAAAACGCTTTCTACACTCATAGCCCCACACTAGGATTATCTCCTGTGTCATGGGTACCATAAACACACAAAGGCAAATACATAAACACCCAGAACTAGAACAAGAATCTAAACTCCTCATTCACATTTCTGCCTGGCCGGGGATCGAAGCTGGTACCCATTGTATCAGACTGGTATGGTGACCGCTCTGCCACGCGGGTCGTTATATAGTGACTCTATAGGCCTCTATAGTGACTCTATAGGCCTCTATAGTGACTCTATAAGCCTAATAATTAGATTTTCTAAACACTTCATACACTGATTAGCAGAATCGTGACATACGTTACTCACTACACCGAATGATTTGAAGTATGCATGCGTGCTAGCTATTTATTTTCATCATCCACTTGTCTAACCAACACAATAGCTGTAATTTAGAACGGCGATTCATAAAAATATCAAAGCCCATATTTCAAGCCCTTACGAAATAAACTTTGCGACAAGTGGATCCAAATTCGCCATATGACTAACGTGTCACTTCGACCATTTATCATGGAGATGTGACAACTGAATTTATTTATATAAAAAACAAACAATGGCTGCGTAAGGGCTCGGTACTCGAGTAGTGCAGGGTAACCAGCTAGTACTGATATTTTTAGCGCAGAGTACAAAGATGTAGAGTACACAAAATAAGTAGAGCTTAATTTGTGTACCTACTAGGTTAACGATTAAGACGAAGCCTTTGTTAACTTAAGGTAACTTTTGAGTCCTTTAAAGTACTAACTTATCAAGTAATTAAATTCCTTATAAATGACAGATAATGCCTTCTGCAATTTAGGGAAGAGTCTTGTATAGGTATAACAAAGAAAGATAAAAAAGTTTTCAGCCAATCTTTGATAACAAAACATTTTAATAATCTTAACAAAAGAAAATTACAGCAAAAGTTATATGTATTTTATGCCATTAAAAATCTAGGTTAATCTCTCATTCCGACTTAAATACATATGTTTTGCCTCTGTGTATGCTTTACTCTGTCCGATACATGTCCAAAAATCCGAGGGTAGTAACTAGTCATGGGGTGGAATACAATGGGAGATAGCAATTTGATATTCAGGCCACATTTTTAATAAGCGCTCGTACGGTAATGGGTCGAGTGGCCCACTGTTTAATAGCTTTTTGTTGTGCCATTAACCAGTTAGTGCCCTGCATGGTCAGTTTTAAGTGTTCTATTTTTTATGTGAACCTTGAGATAACTATATCAACAATGGGATTTTTTTTTAAATATAACAATATATCTAGAAATGTACTTACAAAAATAACTGTTCGAAACTCAACACTGGTAAAACTAAATAATAGTTTACAACTGTTGATATTCCTACCAACACGCATGGGAAGATTCCCGCGGGCGGATTAGGGCCTCAACGGCAGTGACGCTGGACGAGCACCATCGCGACCTCCATGGACCACAGACAATTTCTCTTTTAATTTTAGTTATGTTTGACAGGGATCTGTTTAATTAATCGGTAATAAGCCAGAGTATAATTTAAACAGTCCACACATGCAGTACTTGCAGTCTTACAATAACAATTGTGGCATACTAGCCTCTTCTTTGCTCGTAAAGCTTGCAAGGTAACATGATTTGGAATATTAATAAAGTCTTATTATATTCTTACTTCCTTCCGTATATTATTAGTTTTGAATAGCATGATTGTCTCTTTTCCTGTGGATGTCATAAGAAGAGACTAAGGGAGAAAGTAAAAAAAAATTGTCCCCTCTAAGATAGGCAGGGGATTCCATAGCCCTATTCTGGCTCGGTACTACAGGAACAACCAACATCTTCTTCCTATGTACTATCAATACCCATCGTGGTCACCAACACCAAGCACGACATCGACATCGACCATCGACAAGAGGCTTTTGTTCAGCAGTGTAGTTTAAAAGTAGGTACATATCAAAAACCAACACTTCGAAAACGCAATATCTCGAAATCTCATGCATCTGTAATCAATCTTAGGTAAATTATAATATTTTACGAGTACTCATGATAAGCGGTTTTTTGAAATTATTGAAGATATTTCGACCCAGTTACTGGCACTGGCTACTAACCAGCAGAATGCCCGCTTGCAGTAAGCAACTTCAGTAGGTACTATAAAAATATAAATAAAATGGACGGACTTAAAAACGAATATAGGTACATATCAGCTTAAGATTTCATACTCTTCCATATCTTAAAAAATCTCTTTATCATGTTTTTTTCATATATTCCTGATAATTGCGATAAAAAATCATCATAACATCGTAAAGGTCACATATGCCCTTCGAAGTGCATTAGATAGAAGGGGCGCGTAACGAAGCATTGTGGCGCATCTGTTCGGATGGTATGGGTTTTTGTGTTCTTTGACGTTGATGGCTATCTGTTTTATATGCAGATGAAATAAATATACCTACTTATAATAAACTTTGTTTTGCTTAAATTATGAGTTAATTTATTCCTCAAGATCATTGTTTACGTTTTCGCCCAAGATTATAAAGTAAATTGCAAGGTGTGGCTATAATCAAAAACAGAAATTAAATAATATCCTAAACGATACAGTACAATATTTACTGATCTTTTCGTTTATTTTTTTTGTAATACTTTCCCTCGTTGCATGTATATACTATGTAGGTATATAATCATGCAAATAAATGCAAACGAACTAATTAATTTAAAATTTATGCAAAGCGTACCTAATGAATAATAATATCTAAATGAACAGTTTAATCGTTCATTTTTATTTACCTCCTACGCACAATAATACTATAATTAATTAAAAATAAACAAAAACCGATTTCACTCTGTTACTTACGAAATATTTTAACGACAAATCATTATTAACACTTTTCTTATGTGGTGGTTCCATCAAATCTGTGAGAACTTCTAGCGATAGATTTCCTAATTCCTGGCGAATACTCTGTTTAAAGGCTTCAAGAGTGTAAGTTTCAAGGATCTTTGACAAAGACTCGTCTCGTACTCGTATTTCTTGCGGTCAGAAATACTACAAAAAGAAGTCTAGAAATCACCTAAACCTCCACCTACGTTTGGGTGATTAGGCGACCCGCAAATGCGTTCTTGAGAAGCATAACGGTTCATCTCTTATTGGCAGATATTTTTACCTGTTTACATCCGAAACATCAAAGCAGATGTAGCATTTATTGCCATTTACAATAATTGTAGCATCTTCTGATAGGGTGATTACGTTTGCGTCACCCTGCATAAGTAACAAACTACTAACTTACCCAATTACTAACTCTATAAACAGTGCAGTTGCAATAGCTAAGTTAATCGCAATCGAACTTAAGCAATACAACTTGAGACAACCAGACTAAACTTAGCAACGATGTTGTGTCACTTAATTAGTGTTGCAGTAACTTGTCTCATTCACTGCACATAATTAGGCATCTACCAGTGTCTTGTTATGTTCGTAGCTCGTTGGTAGTTTCTTAATTAGTTTACTGATATATACTGGATAATAAATACGAAATAGCAAACGAGCAAGCAGCCCACCTGATGGTAAGTGGTTACTGCTGCTCATGGACATTTGTAAGTAACTTTATGTAGAACAGGGGTTCTATCTGAAGTCGACCACAGATGCGTTGCTACTCCCGAGGACTGGGATGGTCGCCTCATATAAAAGTGAGCCGAAATATCTTATATATATCTGAGTGATATATCCTTAGGTATATCGTGAGATCATATGATCTCAAGATGAGGTGATGCAGGCTGCGCGGGTTAATATCCGGGCGGACTTGTGGCTGAGCTAATTAAATACGAATCTCAAGACAATACGCAGAGCTGTGATTTTCAACTGTTTTACACGGGGCGATTTATTGTTTACTCACAAAAAAAAATCTTGAAATACTTTAAATTTACTATCACACAATGCCTATTTGTACTAAATACTTTATTCTCTTGAGCAAGTAAAGTTAACAATGCGCCATATGTCGAACGCGATGTATAGAATTTAAATCGTTTAAGTTATTTAACCCCACAATATGTAACCGATTAATTTACGATTTGATTCGGTTAAAAAATTCAAAAGTAACATATTATTTTAAACGACTTCCTAAAATAAAAAGGTTATCTCTTTATCATGTATGTGTTTGTGTAAGTATATTTCTTACATTGATTTATTCTTAAATTAGGTACCTGATACGTAAAATAATATTATGTTCTTGTTAAACTCTCATAGATACAATAAAACAATATCTACCAACTTCAGATAAAGGTGTCTTAAATTTGTTTATATTATATTAGGGACATTCAGCTTTACTACATACAACTTTATGACAATAGTAAAGGAAACATAAATATTCACAAAAAGTTGGATTGCACGACATGCACAAAATTTCGATACATTGTCTAAACGACAAAAATAATTATTACAGCTCTATTCAAAATTCTCTTTAGAAGCACCTAATGTAAACCAACGCACCCCATCCATCCACTCTAAACTAGCGGAAGTTATAATTTATGAAGCGAGTTCCGGCCTTCGCCTTCAGGCTTCAGGGACTGAGTAGTGAGACGGTAACGAAACGCCTGATGTATTATGCACAGCGACGTCTGAGATCTCCGAACAACTACAACATAAGTAGGAAATTAATTCAAACTATGGATTTACCTATTTAGGACTATCGCAAACTGAAGATGTTGGCAAGGAATTTTCGTGGATTTTTCTATACTTATACTAGCTAAGTAAAGCAAATTAACTAGTCTTTGTCATCGATTTTGACGTATCGGGATTTTGACGTATCGATTTTGGGTAAAAGTTGACAATAACATAAGAGGAATATTTTCAGTTAAATCACGCAAAACAATATCTCGAAATTAGGTAATACATACCTGCCTGTTAAATTATTGTACTCACATAAATTGAGGTATGGGCCTAGAGAATAGTTATAATATTTTTTTTACAAAATGTTAATTACGACAAAGGTTTTTTTTAACCGACTTCCAAAAAGGAGGAGGTTCTCAATTCGTCTGTATTTTCACAAAATGTTGATTAAAATAATGATTACGTCAACAATTACTATTTTCGAAAATTAGTGTAACTATTCTCACAAGTAATGCCATCTATCGACGTATTCGCGTACTACATGCTGTTGCGTTAGTAGGTATGTTAACAATGCAGTTCTACGAACATTTAGTAGATGGCGCTTACATCCATGATTCCACAGATAACTTGTGCAATGTAAATGCATGATTTATAATGCGTGGCTTACATTTTTACTTTGTAGAAATCACAATTATTTCGTAATGCGTCTTTAATTTACATAAATTGAGAACAACATACAAAGTAGCAGTAAATTTTTTTTTGGATAATTTGATTTCGCAAAACCAAACGGCACATTGTCTTCATTTGTGTACGATAAGATTCTGGTATATACACCTGGTGCTTCTCCGCATACCCCACCCCACGAAACAATTCCAACGAGAACGCCTCGACACACAATAGGACCTCCTGAGTCACCCTGTAAAAATTGGATAATAATATTAGAAAAGTTTTTTTTTTTACAATATTATAATAATATTTTACAATATTTTGATAAAACTATATTTGATGAAATTAGAATCTGGTTCCTGAATCCTGTTCTGGGCCTGATTATTATTTAAAGGTATATTCGTCTTTATACGTGCAAATTACAGCACAGGATGGTTCCGTAGAACTATGATGTGTAGAATGATTATTTATTATTACTTAGCAATTTCGCACTGAATGTTACAGTTATAAGGCAGAAACAGTTATTCGATTTCATGTCATATGCAACTGTGACTATGATATTACCATGGGTCCCAATGTTTATGGCCTTGCTTTTATGCGTTTGATTATAATAATTATTATACCTAACGGCACAGGAAACCTAGTTGAGCTTTCAATGGAGAAACCGTTTAATATTGATTATTATTATGAGAGTTAAGGGGTTAAGTGCTATACATAAACAATAAGTGTTAATCCACCTGACAACTATCTTTACCGACATCCCCCGCGCATATAGTCGACGAGTGTAAATATTTTTTGCTGTAAAACATTGTGCAAACTTGTTTTGTAACTATGGAAACGCATACCATCCGCAGCGATTTTGAGGTTTCATCCTAAAACATATAATTTTACTTAAATTAATTATACTCGACGACCCACGTGGCGGAGCGGTCACCATACCGGTCTGACGCGCAGTGGGTCCCGGGTTCGATTCCCGGCCAGACAG
>DWNE01010487.1:0-10320 GCA_018249875.1 Cecropterus toxeus
ATGCACTCCAATAAATGGCAAGTAGTTCACATCGCCAAAGGACGCCTTTCACCACCTTCACATAGAACAACCGTTGTAACAGAAACATTTAAGATACGTTTCTAACAGACTTAAAGAAACTGTTCATCTAACAAGGAATAATTGTAATGGTACCTCACTGGCCGAAAAATATCATGGTGTATGTATGTATGTGTGTGCGTGCGTGCGTGCGTGTGTGTGTGTGTGTGTGTGTGAGTGCATGCGTGCGTGCGTGCGTGTGTGTGTGGGTCTATGTGTGTGGGTGTGTAAATGTATGTATATAAAAGACTATCCTGACAGCTTCCAGTATACTCACATAATTACGTCTACTGTCGCTTATACCAGTTACCTACATAACAAAATGTATGAATTATCCGCTATTATCAGTTTTAAAATCAGAAACAACCGATCTCCTTCTATTTTGTTTGCAGGAGCGGGCACCATACTGGCAGAAACTCTGTGCATTCCTGGTTCGATCCGTGGCCGAACAGACCTAGGCCCACGACGTACGAAAATGTTAATGTGTAGCTATGAGTATAACAAGCATTATTATTATTGCCATGAGACCAACTATTTGTCCACATGTTAGTATAAATAGCTAACTTTCAAATATTAAAGTCCATACGGACGAAGTTGCATGCAATACTTACTATAGATTAGACATATTTCAGACATCTTCCTTACTGTCAATGACAGGCAGTATTTATTTAGTTGGAGTCGGATTCTTAAGATACTCCATTAACTCCGAATAAAGTGATTCATTAGCTAACAGATTATATAATAAAAATAATTATAAAAACGACTGTCGGTTCAACAGAAACGTTTGTTTCGTATTAGTTTCAAAAATATGCATTTATGAAAAAGAAAGTTCATAAATTTATACCGCTGAGTATTTATTAGATCTTCTCAGTTAAAGTAGTGTTCCTGTGTTGTAAAATAAAATTCAGTTTTAAAATAAATTATTATACAATGTACCACAAAGCAGAAACTTGATAATAATAAAATTATTCTCGGCATAAAGGTATCTTATCATATCTATATCTATAATCTCTATCAGTAGGATAGGAAGTAATAACTTCGGTGTAATTCACTTCAGGGAGTATGTTATATATGAAAAAACTTATGAAAAATTTGTCCAATTTAAAATCTTTACCACTTTGCTGTAGACGCATTCTGTTCTTTGCTACAATTTACTTTAGTGCTATCCGCAAAAAATCATGCCTGCTATTATGCAAACAGTTTTCGGCAACTTGCCACTAACCTGAATATATTTCTAAAGAAATTTATGCTAATGCCGACCTTAGATAAATGGGAAGTAAGATTGCAGATGACAATATGTATTGCAACATTTTCTCGTTGGAAATTTGATGCTTTATCTTTTTACCCGACTGCATCAGATGGAGGGTAACATTTCTCGAGCATATGTATGTTCGTTTTTATGTATGTCCATTTCTTTGGCACGCGCTACAGCCCAAACGGCTTGAAGGATTGTGACGTATGACATATTATCATTAGAAACGTCTCAGTTTGGATAGTGACATAGACTATATGATATAAAATGGCACCTGGAAATAAACGCAAAAATCGGGGAGGGAAGGAACGAATTATTTTATTATTACGACAATATGGGTATCAAATGAAAGCTAGTAAATAGACTATTCTGAAAATATAGTAATAAATATGAAAAATTGTCTATCTCCCTTTTCTTTTCCCCTATTTATCTGTCACTCGGCAAACTGAAACGATTCAAATGATAATTATGTCATACTTCTCAAGCCGTCAAGCGATTTGGGTTCTAGCGCGTGCCAAATAAATGGACGTACGTATCTATACACGCACACACTTACGTATGTATGTATCTAACACAAACGCTCGAAAAACTTTACCATTGAAAAAAGATTGACAACCAACATTATGTGTATTACCTTATTCACAATAAACTTATTTGATACATAATGTCATTAGACCGAAGCGACCGAAGCCTGGGTCACCGGCTAGTTTAATAAATCTAAAGTTGGGCCATTTATCAGTCACGATGTATTGGGCTTGTGGATCCGTTAACTTGTGACCGACATCAATTGAGCCGCGTAATTCTGGAGATTTCCTTTGCACATGTTGATAGTTCAGAGTGTGCGAACCTTATTTTTGCTGTTTCCCGTATTAATTTTTCATTTTTCATTGCATTTTTCGAAAACAGCAAAAATAGGTCTCAATTTAGCATTATAAAAATGTAACTTCGTATACTTTTTTTTGTGCTCAAGGGGGGAAAACTTCAAAAGGTACCCGGCGCCGTGGGACATAAGGGTTATGTGGGATTTTTACAGCACTAAAACTCCACCGGTGGCCGTGCTCGGCGCTATGAAGAGAACTCCGGTATCTCCAAAGGAACGCAACCGGAGTCCTCTGAGCGCGTTGCCTAATGGGGCTCCACTCAGATGAGCAGCTGGACCCACAGCATCGTCTGATGTTTACGGCAGTATGCGATCACACATACCACCGTCCTCCCCGAGAACTTCGTGTACTTGAGTGACAACTGCTTGTATTTATTAGAAATCCTTAATACACTATTTATCATACGCACAGTGAGATCAAAAGACATCATGCGAAATTTTCATTTTTGGAAATAACAAAACTATGTTAGTGTGGGAAGTTTCGTTTAGGCAAGTTTATTAAATGGGACGATATGTTTCTTCACCGTCATAGTAATCACAGTGATAATTAATTTCTAATATGCACATAATTTTAGAAAAAATAGACGTGCCTAGGATTAGACCTTGCACCCTTGAAAGGTTGGACCCTTGATTGAGACCATTCGGTTATCACTGCTCGCATCACGTATTAATTTCGATTATATTATATGTATTTAATATTGCATTTATTTAATCGATACAACCGCAAGGCGCACCTAAAATACTATATTTCTTCAACTGGTTCTGCTGTCTTTTAGTATAACACGTACCATTAAACGGCAATAAAGCACCTACTTGTTTTAGTAAGGTATGCAAAAAAAAAACTTATCTCCTATATTTTAGAGAAAATGAAATATTATGTACCGTAAACCTTTCATATTTAGGAGAAGATAAAGTTAAGGTTTCCGTTTGTATATGTAACACATAAGCGTTAACTGCACCACAGTTCTAATTCAACTCAAGGGACAGTAAGCAACACAGCACTCAATCCCAGCTTAGCAGATAGAATATGCAAATCTGACGTAACGTAGCGTGGTAACTAATACTGCTCGTGGTAACTAATACTGCTCAACTAATACTGTTCGTCTATGACTTCGACTTAGTATAGTATGGAGACTGAAATCTGTTTTACAATGCATATTAGTTCGTATACTATATTTTGTTAGTTACGAGTAATAGCCTAATGTTTAAAATTTGGTTCATTTGAGGTCCCGAGTTTCGAAGCCAGGCGTGCAGCACTGGTTCTTCTAAAATGATGTGTGAATAAGATATAATTTATCAGTGTTTTACGGTTAAGGAAAACATCATGGCAACCTGAGAGTTGTCTAAAGCATCCCCCAACAATAGGACAATATTGTTTTATGATCGTACTATATTTTGGAACGTAGCAGGTGGTTCGACCAAGTATATTGACCAGGTGCATGTACCACACATATATGCAACGAAGGCGACCATACTCAGAGTTTGCAACACATCTATGGTCGTCTTCAGGTAGAACCAGTGTGTTATATGGAACTAGTCACAGATTTCCAGAAGCAGTAGCGACCACAGATGGGTTGCAAGTTTACAACAATAAATACAATAACATGTTAAGTTATAAGCATAAATAAGTTCATTTACACCCGGAATCTCAGATCCGGAACTGAAATTATTCAACATTTGAATATCTGACTAATCAGAATGGAACCCGGAACCCTCTGAGAGCTAAACTTATAAATTATAAATCAGCTAATCTATGAGCATTTAGTGTATGATATGCAAAACGTTCTAGGCGCCTTGATTAAGTATGTACATAATTCAAAATTGTCAATCTCTAAGCTTCATGTCAGTGTTTAACCTACATCTTGATCAGTAAACAAGGACAGTATGTTTGCATATTCTGCCCTATTTTGTCAAGCATAGATCTGCTTTTGTTTACACGTCTTAAAGTTATGATAGCCTAGTGCTTTAGTGTAGTTAATCCTGAATAATACACAGGATTTTTAAAGATTTCACAGGACAATCTGATAGCGTAAACGAGTTGGCAGGATATTTGGACACACGTATAGGGGTCCAGGTTCGATCACCGAGCAGGCTGACTAAGAATTAAAGAAACTGAAGCTAAACTCTTGAGAACGAATCTGCTCCAAGCACCGTTCAAACAAAATCATAATTAATTAAATAAACATCTATTTCAGTTTACGCATCTTCGACTTATGTGAGCCTGATACTTTAGTGAAGTAAATCGTAAAAAGTAACAGGAGTTTCAAAAAATAGGACATTCGAGTAATGGAAATGAAAACATGATTAACTATTGGAATATACGTATAGTTTCAGGTTTGATCCACGACCACACAAACTGGGTATTGAGAGATTGAAACTGAGCCATTAACAACGAGTCTGCTCCAAACACCGATCAAACCAAAACACTACCTATAGATCAAACAAGTATATGCTTTTATTTACACATCTTTAAGTTATGAGAGCCTGGTACTTCAGTGTAGTTAATCCTTAAAACATTTTTAATAATTATGTCACGGATACTCACTATGTATGTGTGGTTTTTTGTTTGTTTTTTTCCGATATTTCGATCCAGTTACATGGATTAGTTAGTTTTAACGTTCAACAGAATAATAATATGTAATGTAATGGAAGCGAGATGATAAGAATGATAATGAGAATATGGCCTATTGAGATACATGTAAAGGGTTCCAGGATGGTAAGAAGGAAAGTACTTTATGAGACTTACATAGATTTTTTTTATAAATATAAAGTAGCAAACGAGCAAGCAGCCCACCTGATGGTAAGTGGGTTACTGCCGCCCATGGACATTTGAAAGCAACTTCATATAGAACAGGGGTTCTATATGAAGTCTATCGTAGATGCGCTGTTACTCCCGAGGCTTGAGATGGTCGCCTCATACAAAAATGCCTTTTATAATATCGTTCCCCTTATTCTTAATCTTTACAGATCCACTACTGAAAATTAATGACCTAGTCGTTTTACTCTTTTGTACTACATTCAGTTTTCCACTACTACGATTTCAGCTTCAGACCACAATTATTAATTATTATAAATGAAACAATAGTGAATACTCTAAACACTCATATATAAAGCCATTGTGCGATAGGACAAAAGAACGTTAATTAAAATTACCCACGGCCTTATTGTGTATCGTACTTATTACTTTCACTTAATGCAGTGTTTCTCAAAGTGAACAACAATGGCAGTTGTAGCAATATAGAATGCGATTGCTGTTTTGTATGATCTGATTATAAACTTGAACTAATTTTCAATGTTTCGCCCGGTCACGATAGATGTAACTAAACAGGAATATTGACAAAAAAAAATTAAAAAAATAACCGTTTCGGTACACTTGGCAGATGTAAAACACCATGCTAGTTAGAAGTAATATGCATACAAAGATAAGGCTACGTCAGGAATAATAATTATGTAAATAACTTCATCTACGAAGATTACCCCGCACTAAATCGAAGTAACACTACAGCCAGCCTTATTTTGCTCGATTCTTAATAATTCTGGAAATACATAACAGATGGCGCTGAAATAAATAGAGGCAAGCATCGCCACGCAAACAATGAGGTTTACCTTTTTTTCTTTTACTCGAGGTGGAAACCTTCAAAAAGTACCCAACGCCGTGGGAGCGACGCTGGGTTAAGTGGGATTTTTTCCGCACTAAAACCCCCCCCGGAGGTTGTCCTCGGCATTACAAAGAGGATTCCGGGATCTCAAAGGGAACGCCACCGGAGTCCTGTGAACACGATGCCCCATCAGGCTCCACCCAGGTAAGCGGCTGGGCCCACCGCACCATCTGGTTTTTACGACGGTATGCGATCACACGTACCGTCATCCTTCCTGTGGCCGCCTGGCTAGACGGTTCGAGCTCCCACTTTTACCGCCCGCTACCCCAGAAGCCCCTTTTAGTCGCCTCTTACGAAAGGCAGGGGATACCGTAGCTATTCTGATCCCGGAACTATAGGGATGATCAGGTTTACCTGCGCCTATAGATATTTCACATCAAAAACCGCGTGTTGTAAGCACCCCTTACGAATCAGTCAATTAATATGTACGCTATAATATTGGTCTAAAATCATAAACTAAATTTTTTCTCATAGTACTTATTCATATTCCATGAATCTTTAAATGTTGACTGTTATCGTATACGATGTAACGTCTAAAACTGCCAACTTAAAATAAATGGAGGCACTAAAGAAAGTATAAGTTAAATCTTGAAGATGGAACAAGTTTGAGAGCCTCTGATACAAAGGTTAAATGTCCCTCTGTAATAATTAAACCCTCTTACGTTACTATTGTCCTCATTTGAAAACTGTTAATTAGGCCTTTAATTTTAATTATCGGTACTTTTGTCTTTGTGTAGGGCGGGTAGGTCACAATACTATTCGTACATCCTTTGAAGTCATAAAATGTTAACGGCAGTACTTATAACAATAATATTACAAAAGATACGCAATCATAAGTATGTAATTGCGAATGGGTAACATTGTATTGTGGTTATAGTATCTCATATATTATACGACTTATTCGAACTTTTCTATATAAAATTGAAGTTGCAAACAAGTATACAGTCTGTAAGCAACTTCATTAAGAACAGGGGTTCTATCTGAAGTCTAAGGTCTGGGTTTTAAGTGAAGACTAATGAAATGTTTTTTAATAAGTTATCGGGTGCTCACAATATGTGGTTTTGTGTTTGTTTTTTTTTACCGATATTTCGACTCAGTTACATGGATCGTGATCACGGCGAGGCACTGTGGTGGGAAGGAGCCGTTGACAAGCACTGCTTGACAACCGCTGAGAATCGAAACAAGGGGAAACTTCCAATTAGACAAACATTTTGGGTTATATACAATCTATTGGCTTTTGACTTATTATCAACTTAGGTTCTAGCTCAATTGATTATTATAGCAAAGTAAACAGATGGTTCGAAAAAGGCACCGGACTCGGAAGTCTTTGGCTGCGTTCCGATGTGTATGTTAAACCCGGTCGCCGTGGTAGGCTTAGTGGTTAGGTAGGTTATTGCGGTAAAAATCCCGTAAATTTTAAGGGTTTCTCATTACTACACAATAGAAGGTACTACTGCTATTAAGCCAACAGTAGTATATACCGCATTATTGTACATATTACTTTGTCGAAGTTACTACAAATAGGGACATACATAATCAATCTTTCATGCTCGACACCTATTTTGAACAATCATTTTGATTGACAGCATAAAGAAATTTCAGTACGATAATTAGACTAAAGTGGCCTTATTTTTTCAACTCGGCAACAGTAAAAACCACTTCGCAAAAATAAATAACAAGGCGTTCCGAATTACAACGTACGCCAAAATTCTGACTTCGCTTCAACGCGAGGTATTAGCCTCAATTTGGCGCTTTTGTGAAATCAATTTTATTCCTATAATGCTTACGTTGTATTCGCATTGGAAGGGATTACGGTAAAAAAAAATTCGCGTATTTTATTCGGTAGGTACGGCTGCCAAAAATGTACTGACATTGATTAATGGCGTAATTTTCAAGTGGAAAAAGTTTTAACGTGTTATGACATGGCAAAGCAGACGTTTAGTGGCGAAAATTGTTTATATTCACTAGCTGCCCGCTCCAGCTTCGTCTGGTTATTTAACAAACATTTCATATATCATACACACACGCGTAAAACTGATTTTTGTGACATAACTATATTAGACATATGATATCACGAACTTTTTTGTAGATATTGATGTTCTCTATAAACCTCTAGTACGTCACTTTGCACTATTGTCAATTATTTTCACAGCGTACTGTATGTAAGAATTTATATTTAGTATTTTTTCCACACGGTGAGTTACATTGTCAAAGTTTTCATCTAGATATTCTATAGCCTATGTTTATTAGGGATGATGTAAAATTCTTAATACCTACTCCTATTCAATAGAAATAAACAATCAAATCTTTCCTTTTTACAATATTAGTAAATTAGTATAGATGATTTGTTTGTGTTACAAGTGACACACCTTTGACTTTTCGAAGTATTCGCCATATAATCACTTGGTTTGATGACGAAGTAAAAATAAATCCCTTAAAGTATGGGTGGGCTATGGCCTCTCAGACCTGTACCTAGCACATAGACAGTAATATATTGCCTACGGTATCATAATACCGAAAAAAAATATGACGGTAACCAAATTTATTGACGATCCGCGTGGCCGAGCGGTCACCGTACCGGTCTGACGCGCAGTGGGTCCCGGGTTCGATTCCCGGCCAGACAGTAATATGAATGATGAGTTTAGATTTCTGTTCTGGGTCTAGGTGTTTGCGTATTTGTATTTGTGTGTCCATGGCACCCACGACACAGGAGAAAATTCTAGTGTGGGGCTATGAGTGTAGAAAGCGTGTGTGTGCGTGTATTTTTGATTTAAAATTTATATAAAAATGAGAAAACAAAAGTCGAACAACACTGTAAAAAATCAGCTCGTTAATTTTGGATAAGGTTCCCAAACCTGGCAGCAGTTTATGTTCAAAAACTAAGCGGCAGCGACCACTTGCCATCAGGTGGCCAACACGCTCGTTTGCTATTTTATATGTACCTATATCAAAAACATTCCTTAATGTCGAGATGTTTTTAATTACCGATAAATTTAGCAAGTGGTCCAACCAGTGTAGTTAGGCTAGGGAGATACTACCGCTGTAGCTTTGGCGAGCGTGAAGAAGTTCTTGCGTTTCGAATGTGGTTACCGGTTTTATATGAGGCAACCATGTTAGCCCTCGGAAGTAGCAACGCATCTGTGATTGACTTCAGAAAGCACCCCTGTTCTACATGAAGTTGCTTACAGATGTCCATTGGCAGCAATGACCACTTACCTTTAGATGGACTAGGTGCTTGTTTGCTAAACTAAAAAAATACTAATTAATAATATACTAAGACATCTACCTATTCACTAACAACACATCCAATTACGTATTTAAAATTGTCGCGATAAGGCTTTGTGGCACAATGTCAGCTGTCATGACACCCTGTCACATATCACAAACTTTAACAGAAGTCTTGTGTATAACCCGGTATATCAAGTATCTGACAAAGTTACTGTGAAACATTTCTACAAACTCAAATGGAACGTATTACCATACCAAAGGAACCAGGTACGAGTTTTTGTATGTAAATTTTAGCAGCCGCCAACTACACTGTAATTTGCCCGAAGAAATTATAACCGTCAACTTACACGAACCCAATGCTTGTTTTGAAAATTAGTTTTTCGCTCGTATCCTTCATTGTACATATATTTGGTACGAAATTAATATTATTCGAACATTGTGCGGTTTTAGGTAAAATATCATACGAAGTTTGTACTCGTTTTTAGTCTGTGTTGCTAATACTTAGATTCGCATATTTTCAACTACACTCAGTTTTCACGGTTTCGTTACGAAGTCTTACAAGGTTCAAAAGTAGATTTCGAGTTAGAGTCGAGAGAGGTAGATTTAGAGTTGACAAAGATATTAAAGCAAGACAAATATTTTTTCTTTACTTTATTACATTAGCAATGAAGTAAGGATAATTAGAGAACGAAGAGCGATTAAGAATATTACGAAGTAAGGATTCATGTAAGACTGATGTCTATTATTATAATTGACTCGCAAGAATTTCGTGCCTATAAGTGTAATGTATACATGACTTTACTCAGGCATCTCCGCCTTGCATTTGTCATGCATGCACAGGTCATAAATGAATCAGACCGGAGGGCGATCAATCTCGCCCGATGTCCGCAACTCAATTTACAGCAAGATATTGCTCGAGCGACTCAGAACTAGATAACCATTGGAGCGGCATCCGTCTAATAGATATGTATATAGATAAGGGTAATGTAACATGCATCCTGTATGATAAATAAGGTTGTTTGAAGTCAGACTTCTGAGTTTATTGAATGATGTCTTGTTCTTTCGTGAATAGTCTATTTCAAAGCTAAGAGTTTAACTAAGTAAAGCATTCGTTAAATGACGTATTTTTTTATATAAATATGAAGTTGCAAACGAGCAAGCAGCCCACCTGATGCTAAGTGGTTACTGCCGCCCATGGACTTCATATAGAACAGGGGTTCTAAATGAAGTCTATCACAGATGCG
>DWNE01010488.1:0-10320 GCA_018249875.1 Cecropterus toxeus
TTTATGTACTTTTCTAAGCGTTATCGATATCGATACGTAAATGCTACACATCTCGTAAGTGACGTCACCCGCCCCTCTTCGCGTCTCCGTTTTACTTAAATTTACAGAATGATTTACTTAAAGAATCGTCAAGATGACATGTCTCGAGATTGGGTTGTCTGTGACGGCACCTAACAGACACGACGTCACATCTACGACACTGTCTTTGTCAGGTATGTAACCTTAAGACAGACTAACAATTCATTCTCTTTGTTTTTATAATAATAAAGTACCAAACGAGCATACATTCCCCCTGATAGTAAGTAGCCACTGCAAACTTTGGACATTTATGATCAACCCCAGTTAAGATCAGAATCTTACATGCAACGCATTTGCGGCTAACATCAGGAGGTTGGCCACAAATGCGTTGCTACTGAGAACCAGGTTGGAATGCCTGAGATAAGTATGTCTCCCTAATCGCGTGATAAAGGTGACATACTTATACTAAACCCCAGACCAAAATACAGTAGCTCTTAATACTGCTATTATGAGGCAAAAACAAGTATGGTTATAGCGCCTCCGGATTCAAAACATAAGATAAAAAAAATGACAATAATACGATAAGGTGATGAGAATAACCAACCTATAACAAAGAACAACAAAGAATATCAAGTAGAGGCACAGCATGGTGAAGAAGTACGCGGCCGGCATGTTGTAGGTGAGCACTCCGTGCTTGCTGATGTCGCCTGCGTGGTAGTGCCCGTAGAACAGCAGGGAGTCGTTGAAACCACCCTGCAAATATTTAAACTAGTTTATGATCCATTTTGACAGCATCCTCGACACTGACGTATCTGTAGGGAAAGGGCGGGAGGAGCTCCGGGATAGATCCCTCCCCCCTTATCTTTATGTATCATCTTCATGATTTATTTAGGTAAGTAATAATTTAAAAATTAACAATTGTACATTGGAGGTTTGTTAATAACTAAGGGTTTAATGAAGCGGTTCAGCACTTGCTAATTTAAGTATACAATTATTTAATTTTAGTATATATATTTTACCTTTTAATTGTAAAATTAGAGATGCTGTGTATGCCACTGAATCATGCAAGTTTTGTTGTATTAAAAATGATTTATTTATATATCTATCTTAAAAATTAAAGAGAAACTCTATTATGTAGTAGCAGTAAATGGTCTAACATGTCCACTGACCGTTCCGCTGATAAAATCCAAGAAACCCCTACTTCCATAAGACTCTCTCTCCTCATCATGGAGCACTTGCGGCACCATGACGAAGCACACGAGCAGCGTAGCAAACAGCAGGTCCAGGACAAAAAGCCAGCGGAGCAGGTGGAAGTAAGAGCCCACGGCCGAGCCCAGGTGGCCCTCCAGGTTGCGAATCGCTTCATACCACAGCTCGATCGAGAAGAAAATATCGCGCAGTCTTTCACTGGTCTGGAAATTTGGACTTTTTTATTATTTTTGGTGACCAAATGAATTATTTCATACATCCTTTGTAGCTACCAAAATGGTTTCCCTAAACCATTTCCATACTATTTTAAGCACTTAAAATGTAATTTAAATATTTGCGATAATTCATAATAATTATATAAAAAAATTGTTATAGATAAGATCTTTTTAGAAAAACATATATAATATAGATAATAGTTATCAAAAATTGGGTTGAGAAAAAAATATTCTATATTGCGGTGATCCTCAACTTTAGTCTTTATTTGCGTTTAATTATGGTGATGGAATTACGACCACTGTTATGGGCGACTAGTATCTATAAAGCGACTTAATATTTACCCACAAAATAAAATGTTATCAAAATAAAACTCTGTCTATCTAATTAATCAGTATTATACTTTATTATCTTTTTATTACACCTATTTGAAGACAAACTTACAAAGATTTAACATCATAGAATGTTGTATTTAAATACAATAATTGATATAAACTTACCCTCTTAAACGCGAAACTGATTCTATACTTCAATCGCTTGAAGAAAGAGATCGGACGTCGTTTGGAGCGGAGGCTCACGGAGGCGGACAGCTTGGCACGAACATTCCTCTTCATCGTCAACCCTTGGGGCAGGTCTCGTAATGCTTCCCTGAAGAAAATTTAAAATTTTAAGTAGCAAATAAACTAGTTAACATGTTGGTTTTATTTCTGCGTTAAAGAATAGTGTGAGACATCACACGACACTAATAGTTGTTAGTGTAATTTGAAATAAGTAAGAAAAAACAATATCAGACATTGAACTAAATTTATTTGACGTATTACGCTGCATTTCCCTGTACACAGTAACTGTATTATAGAGAGGAATAGATTCCGCTTATGTTTAGATTCATCATGTTTGCCTCAAATTGATCAAATATCAAAGTAAATCATGAAGTAATTACACACTACAATTGGTACAATATTGGGGAGATTCATAAGTTTACCTCCTCAGCTCCTCCGACACCGGGTTGTCCTCCATGAGCCGCTGATGCTGCTCCATCTCCCGCACAATGATGTCCGCCTGCTTCTCCGCGGCGTCCGGCGTGTCGGACGTGGCCGCTTCCAGCAACGCATTGTGTTCCGAGTTCACGCGCCTTAGACGTAGAGTGTCTGGAAAGTACGATTACAGTTAGTCACTATATGACATTCTGAGACCACCAATGGGAGGACCAGATGTAAAGGTTAACAATTCATATGGACTTCATAAGAAATGAAGGTACGGTCGAGACTAATCAAAAAATCATTCCTATATTTGAGAAAGAAATTATGGTATATCCAACAGTAAAACAATTTGACGCTCAAAATTACATTAGGGAAAGCCATACAATACGTTTTAATACCAAAATTAATTAGACTGTCATCAAAATCGAAGAACCTTATGCAAATGTACAAGTTCGTAAAAAATAACACTTATGTGTTACTTTATACTAAGAGCCTACTTAGTAAAGAAATAAATATCCTCGATGAATCGCGATCCTCCATCTGTTCCGTTCAAATCTGCAACCCGAAAACATCGTTGAACCCATCCCACTTTAACGTATATAGATAGATCTTTATTTAGATGCTACATCTTTGTTTAGACGCTACATCTTTGTTCAGGCGGAGTCTTACAACGGCGGTCGGCAAGAAATGTCGGCTGTCCTCTCAAATTTTTTCGCATACTTTATGGCAGAATTGGTTAAAGACTCGAAAATTTTTCGAAAAAACAAAAACAAAAAAGATCCTGCTGTGTAAAGAATTTTTCTTATCTTCACTATGCTATGAGAGTGTCCGGACCCCATAAGCGCCATTTATACTCCTATGAATTTATTCCATTATCTTTCTGAAAAGGGTTTAATTCCTCTTCCTCTTCTGACCAGTATCTCACCGCGGCCATAAGCGGCTGATTTTCCTTCCATTTAACAAGTTTCTCTCAAACCTCTCATTTTTATTCGTTGCGTCATTACGTTTTCATTCACAATTAAGATGAAAATATAATGTAACTAGTTCGAAGAAAATAATTATTAAAATTACCGTAAAGCACTCTATCAAAATCACTTCCATCACATTCGAATGGATTCATATTTTCGTGAGCACTATCACAAAATGACGACTTTCACAATGAGATACTGTTAGAGATACATTGAACTGTGTTCTGATTCATCCTAGTAATTATGGAGTACCTTCCAACTTAATTAGACCTCGTTAGGAAGAGCCAATAAACGCGATGATTATGGAGATACTGGCGTTTTTCTATTTTGATTAACTAAATTAAATAATTAGTTACCCCACGAATCTCCATAGGCGCACTCAGTACATTCTTTTCTAACATTAATCACAGTATATCCCATATCCAATAATAGTTTGCTCAGTCGAAACTTGTGGCTTAGAGGTTTAAAATTGTGTACACTAATAACGATTTTTGAAATTAACATTAACTTGACAAAACAGCTGATGAAACGTGGTTTAAATAAATCTCTTTTTTTTAAAATACAGAAGTAGAAAACAAGTATGCAGTTAGGATCAGAGTCTTCCCTTTTTTTTTGTTTTCGAGGAGGAAACATTCTAGACTACCTGTCATGGATACTACCCCTGAGGACTACTTGAACGACACAGATAAGTCTTTCTCCTTTACCACACCCTTCAGCCTGGAGCTCAACAATGCTTACCAGTTACCACTACTATTATTTGGTACCAATAGGTGTGGTGGTGGTGTCTCCGAAGTCGAACTACAGAGGGTTCTACCGCTTTTAAATTCTGTTTACATTTTTTAGAAAACTTTTAAGCATGTCAAGACAATTTACTATGCAAAATGTTGTGTTAAATGCTCCTCTTTCTAAGTGGACTCATAACACGATGAAAGAACAATGTAATAAATTAATAATGTTTGTACAACTTTCTGTATGTAATGGTAAACCAGTAAAAAAAAAACAAATGAAATGTTGTTAACTAGTGTTTACTAGTTAAAATTTTAAATCTTTTTTTCCTTAGTCACTAGTGTGGGTCCCCCCTTTAATGGAGACCTGGGGATGTAGCCCTAGATGCCCTCCACTAAATGTAGTCTTGTACGTAAACATAGTCTTAATTTGTTCAATCAAATATTAACTTAAACTAAACACACTAAACAAACTAAATCAAATATTAACAAATATTTGAATTGTTGAATTACAAGAGGATTTGGGAAAGACAAAGGCGGGATTACCAGAATGCCCTTAGTACGAATTTATTACCTTTCCCTCATGTGAATTATCATTTATATGATTTTAGTCTAAATTTGTTAGATTTTTATAAATAACTCATAATATGCAGATTTCAATATTTCAAATTGCTTTTTGCCAAATTTGCAACCCAATTACAGTGGCAGGGAAAAACCGTTGACAATCATTAGCGATAGTGAGAAATTAGCCTATTTACCCTACGTGTAGTTCGTTTTTCTTATTAGGCTCCACATCATGACACACAACATTACCTGTATCCTTCTCAGCCAAAAACTGCATTATTTGTGATTGATAGATTCCACATTTGTACTAATTTAAAACCATCCTATCTGTTGTATAACCATCCTATCCTAATGTTCCTAGGATGTTTTTTTGATCTCTATTGCTTCTTTCACAAAGTGTCGAAACTATTGACATTCAGTAGAGATCACCTGAGCTTTAGGTAATTCTATCCAGTGGTTCGAACTGGAGATGTGTTCAGCTACCACAGATTTCTTCGGGTCACTCTTTTTTTTACCATTTAAGTCTTTACCCATACAGTGCAATGTACATAATTCATGTTTTCTTTTTCTGCAGTAGCTTAGCGTGAAGAGGGCGGAGGGGGCGCCTGTCCCGAGCGGTACATTTTGAGGGGCGGCAAAAAATGATTTGGCAACCTTTTTTTGGTCATAAAGATACATATTGCCGTTTTTTTTTGCTGACTAAAATTTATGAATGGGTGGGTGGCGAGTTCAACTTCCGCCCCGGGCGACTTAAGCCCATGTTACGTGGCTATTTTTCTGCCTGACCTTGCTATACATTGCAATAATGGCCGAAAGTATAAATGGATTTTTTTTTGTTAAACGTGTACTAAGGGCACAGTTCTTATGTGTCTATATGACATACTCACTATATGGCAACTGGCGAGATGGCATGAAGTTGACTGCAACCTGTCTGGCCACGTTGTTCCTGAGAGTCAGGTTGCGTCGGATCCCTGCTGCCTTCATCTCAACATCCTCAATTTCATTCTCATCCTCCATGTTTGAAAATTACTGAAAATAATTTGAAGATCTTAATTATAAGGATGTTAATTATAAATATATTATAGATATCATGTCATAGATATTTAATATCATGATTAAAGAAATACATATTGAAAAATTTATAATAGGACACAGTCACCTCATGCATATGAAAAATCAACCCCAAATAGTGTTTAAATCCCACCTAACTTTAGTGGTACTAATTAGTAGCCTTGGACTAAGTTAGATTGTGTAATATAGTTATTCCAATTATATCATCTTACCAGGAGTACTTGAGCTACTGTGATATGGAAAAAAATAGAAAAACCATTAAATAAAAGGATTTATTAATTTACCTTACAGTAGCAACTTATCTATGACTAAGGTAGAACTTAGAACTCACAAAATAAAATAATATAATTATTAAACCACTGGAGCATAAGACTACTATTCAATTTTCTAACTACTTTTGGATTGTTTTTAGTAGAAACAAAACACAATGACTGCACTTGCACTGGAGTGATATTCAACTGAAACATTCTATTTCATTATATACTTTTAAAGATATTAATTATATTACACCAACCTTATCTTAAACGTTCCAATATAAAACGATACTTATTCGAAGATTCGTAAATAGATACTGTTGAATATATTTAATTACAACATACTAAAATATTTAGATACAAAACATAAAGCATGTATTACTCACAAATCTATTTATAGACAGGTAAAGGTGTTTATGTTTAAGTTGAACAATTTAAACTTCTTTAAATATATTTTTTTGGAAAAATGAAAACAATGAAAGTTATTTATTTATGTTATCAGATAACAGAACAAAGATAAGTAGGTCTTTCCTCACTACTTAAATTAAAACTTATCACTAAGTTAATTCGTAATATAATACACTTTTTTATTAAAAATAAATAATTAAATATACAGAATAAACTTTTTCGTTTTCATTTTCACTACTTTTCATTGTTTTTTTTTTTGTAAAACCGATGTTGTTTTATTAATGTATCGATATTTTATTAATTCATTGCTTAAATCGATATTTATACAATCGATTAAAATATTATAATCGGTTTATATTTCACTTTTATTTTATTTATGATGAAGTCAAGTATTACAAAACATGAGAATATGTATCCCAACTTTATATAAAATAAAATACTCCATGTACCGCACTTTCCAATATTATGTATATATTTATAAATATAAAATCAAATATGTATACTATTATACTTTTACTACAGTTATTCCTTTATTAAGTTGAAATTACAAAATATTAATTAATTTAACAAATATATACGTAATAAAAAATAACTTAAATTTTAAAAGAAACATATTAATCAAATTAGAAAATATACTATAAGTATAAATAAGTCCCCCAGTCCTCATGCAATGGTTCATTGTAATGTAACTGAACTGAAGGAATTATAGCAATCGGGATAATCGAATGTCGATTTTCTCCTTACTGACCTTTTCTATATCTGAGATAATACATCTATAACATTTCTATTGTATTTAATTTGATATCGATTGAAATGAACTTTTCTATTAATGTCACTGTCTGATAACATTTAAACTGCAGTCGTTTTTTTTTTCGAAATCTGAACTATCTGAACAATAAAACAACAGTTAAAGGAGATGACGAATTCTCGAATTTCGATTGAAATAAAAACGACATTCGTGTCTATTTTTAACCGACTTCTAGGGATGTGACTTGGCTGAAAATAAATAGATTTTTATAATAATCGGTTTTATATTTTTATCAAACAATAGATTTTCGAAAAATCGATTTTTACACAAAAAATAATCGACTTATAAAATATCGATTTTATTGTTTTTTATTATAAGGTTAGCCCCCAAATTCTTTTTGTTTATTTAGTTTTCATTTTTTATGCGAAACACTACAAATAATAAGCATTAGATAGCGTTGCAAGTAATTCTATTATAGAGCTGTTAAAATATCGAAAATACGTGATACTACGAAAAAAAATAATATTTTTGGTAATTCATAGCTACAGCAAAAAACGAAAGTATAAATAAAAAATCGATTAATTTCAAATCGATTATTTGTGGTTATCGATCGATTTATAAAAACTGATTTTTCTTAAAAATAATAATGGATGTATTAAATAATCGATTATTTTTTACATCCCTACCGACCTCCCAAAGGAAAAAGGTTATATATTCGTCACGTATATTTTTAAGGGTACCCGATATTGCTTAGTATCGAATAAAAATATCAATGTTTTTGGTCCAAGTATCGAGTCTTTAATTAATCTATGCTGGAAACCCTGGATTCTGGAATGTAGTGGAATGGATTATGGAATCAGGAATGTCAATTTGTCATTCATCAAAGATTAGTGATACTGAAGTTATTTTACTAGACGCCTTTTTTTGTATTAATTTACTTGTTGTTATTAAATTGTTGCAATAATCTCGTATTCAAATTGACTGTATTAGAGCGGGGACAGAATTTCAAAGACAATGTGCTAATATAATTGTTTCATAAACGTAAGTTTTTGTTTCCAAACTTCACATAATTGAAATCATAGATAAGTATGATTGAAATCACAGATGGCTTGCACATGCACAATACTTATAAATGAATTTGTTGATGTGCTATCAAATTCATATGTATGTATTTTAAATTTTAGATTTAATTCACGTTTCTGTGACCAAATCATTTCCGTCATGGATTTCTTTTTCCAGATATGACAAAGCGTCTGAGAAATGGCCTCTCCCCAAAACGTGACAGTGGACACGGTGCGTACTATCCTGTCGGAAGTGATCGAGGCGCTGGAGTGTCCCGACTACGCGTCGAAGCTGGACGAGGCCAAGGAGGCGGCGGGCAATGAGATGCTGAAGATGATGCAGCTCGTCTTCCCCATGGTCGTGCAGATTGAGATGGAGACTATTAAGCGACATGGTTTTACTAATTCGCGAGAAGGTTTGTTATCATTGGATTTATACATAGGTTTAATCAGTTGTACACAGACAAGATGGCTGAACTCTTCGAGGCTTGACTGCACCAGTCTACATAATTATGTCTGTAATAAAATGGAAGTGTTAAGTACTCTTGTGGTTTGATTTTAATAGTCTCATAAAGAAGAGAGAGAAGGCTGAATAATACATACTATTGCATTATATGGTGTTGGTCTTGAGTAGCATTACTTTCTATCTTTGAATGTCATGACATGTCAACAAAAACCCTCATTTAGGAGAAGGTAGAATGTTTAGGTGTAGACGTGAAACTCAGACATTTGAGGTCTACACCTAATGATAATACTAATAAAGTCACTGTCTGTACTAGGATTTTAGTAAAATTCTTAACTTTAGATTAATACCACTATAATTAATTTGATGTTAAAGCTCAATGGTCACACCCTTAAATAATCATTTCATATTGTTTCCAGGAATAGTTCAATTTACTCAACTGGTTCGTGAAATGGAGAGTGTTGACAGTGAAGTGGCACGCTTGCACAACCAGATCCGGAGCCACTACCTGCCTCCAGTGTCTATCAGTTCCACTGTGGACACCTCGCTGTAAACCAGTAAGCATGACTTGCATTCTATGTCAATGTTAATAGTGTAAATGCAGTGATTCATACAACAGTAAATATCCACCAGCCCTGAAAATCTTTTGATATTGGGAATGTTTAAGTGGTTTCCAAAAAAAAATTGTCTTTAATTTAAAACTACAAAATATGATTTGATCTGTATAAAAACAAAATCTAAATGGGAGGTACCAGAATTTCCGTATTTTACATAGATATTAGATATGTTTTTATAAAAGGGAATAATTACATACTCACTTCTAACTAATCAGGTCAAAATTGAAACCACTAAAGCTACAAAGGGAAGTAGGTTTTTATTTGATGTAGACACCCACTAATAAACATATTTTTTAAATTCTACCCCTAATGAAAAACAGGTTAATTTTTTGCATTTTTTTTTTCATTTTAGTGTGATGTAATATGAACACTAAATTCATTACATAAACACATTTAGGCAGTGGAACAAATTGACAAAAAGCTAAGCTCAAAGCTCATTGTATCTGTAGGGTGTAGCACACAACTGTGGTATCCTGTGTGCATGTGAGCTTTCTAAGTTCTATGTATGTTAATAAATTAAAATTGAAAAAAATATTTTAAAAACAAGCCTTTTCAATGCGTTAAATCCATCATTTTGTTTCATTGTACAATTTTATATTATTTAAAAGCTTGTTGCTACATTTTCTAAATCAGATTTATTTGGATCTATTTGGTTATTTCCAGATTTATTTTCGTTGCTACAAAAATTATCAGTAAGTGAAAAACTTTATCATTTTTCTCTCTTGCATCATTTTTATCTTACAAAAAAGAAGAATAAATATTTAACATAATAATAATTAACATCATTGAATCAATGTAAATAAAAAAATAATACAAAATTTGGTTTTAGGTTTTCTGCCATTTGCAACTAACTGCACACTAAGGTTGACAAAAGATTATGTTGCGTTATTAAAATTAAATAAATTGTTTAAACATGATGATTTGTTATTATTTTATTTACAAAGTAGCTGAACCCGCGGTTTCACCCGCGTTTAAAAAAAAGTAATGTGACATACATATAACCGAACGTTTTTCGACTCAA
>DWNE01010489.1:0-10319 GCA_018249875.1 Cecropterus toxeus
GTTTTATTCCCAAAGACAATATTAACCTCAAACTAAAAGTTTTGTATGGTGCCTAATACTTTTGCTCGTGGCTGTATGATAAGCTGCATTGAAACGACTGAAGTCGTTTTATATCTAGAATACTATTGAAACAGGTGTTGCAACGTTCTCGTGTTAATCCTACTTATAACAATGATTATCTCTTTCTTTAACAGTGTTGAAAAATATGAAATTCATGTTTATAATTTGCTGTTTCATTTTAAGTTTATTTGCCATTTAATATTTTGTTCTGCCCAAGTGTTCTAGCTTAGTTGATTCATTTTAAGTACCCCTACTATTATAATATTCTGTATGTCTATGAGTGACAGTGACCATTTCATAATACGTCTTTTTAAAAGCACAAACTAAACATAAAACTAATAGGTACTAAAGATAAAAGTAATGACTTAAATCTCATACATTGTTTATCTTTAGAAAACATTATAATTAACATGTTATTGCTTAAAGTCTGTCCACTGATAGCTTCACAGGTCATGTCATGTCAGCCAAATTTTATTATCTAATGTTATGTCATCGTGCTCTGGTAAATATTTTAACATTGTAACAATACGTGACAAACAATACAAGACTAGATTTAAGATATGAAAAATATTGTTTTCTACATACGATGGTTCTTTGTTGTGAGTACCAAAACGCATACAAAGAAAAGGATGATTTTATTAATCAACGAACACACAAAAGTACCGCCGCCACACCTATTTCAAACATGAAGCAGTTCTTGCGTTTCGGTGGAAGGGTGTGGTTGCCGCCGGCTCACTTTTATATGAGGCGACCATCTCAGTCCTCGGGGGTAGCAACGCATCTGTGATAGACTTCATATAGAACCCCTGTTCTACGTAATAATAGAACCCATGTTTTAAATGACGTGGCTTACAAATGTCCATGGGCGGCAGTAATCACTTACCATCAGGTGGGCTGCTAGCTCGTTTGCTAATTCATAATTATAAAAAAAAACTCGAGGTTGTGGCTCTCTCTTTACTTTGAATATAGTGGAATGGTTCTGAAAGTTTGTATTCAAATTAATTGCTTCTTGAATATATAAAAAATCGTTGGGACAGTACGTATTCAATAAAATAATAGACTCCACCAACGATAACATAATATTATGTTATCTGTAATTATATTTTTTTGTATAATCACACAAATATATCAATATCTATAATCGAAATGGAGTTTATAAAGACAGTATTGTAATAACTAACGATCCGGGTGGCGGAACGGTCACCATACCAGTCTGACACGCAGTGGGTCCCGGGTTTGATCGCCGGCTAAACAGACATCTGAATGATGAGTTTAGATTTCTGTTCTGGCTCTGGGTGTCTGTATATTCGTCTTTGCGTGTCCATGGTACCCACGACATAGGAGAAAATCCTACAGTGGGGCTATGAGTGCAGAAAGCGTTTATGTTTATAAATAATATACATTTTTTAAAGCTTTAGATTTGAAATAAGGAACCCTAATCATAAGACAACTTGAAACGTGACTTATTTATGTAAATTATGTTTGATATAGCTACATAATCTTTGAGTGACCAAATGTTTATAAACTGATTAATAACGACACAAGACGTAATGTCATAGGCCATGGGTTAACTAAAAAAAATATTTTCTACGTAATAATTATATTTTATCTATAATACTTGGTCATAAGCACTTTATTTACAACGTATATTTACAAAAACATGTATAAATAAGGGATGTTATGGAGTTCTGTAACCGTATCCGATATAAAAAAATATCCGCTACCGTATCCGTACCCGATGTAAAAGTTTCGGATATTTTCGGATCATGTTTCGAGATGTGTTTTTTTTAGTTTTAATAACTTAAAATAGATTTGGTAACTATAATAATATCTTTTATGATTGATTATAATAGCAAATAATGTAAAAAAGTTATTCCCGATTTCTAGTTAGTTATTTTACATTTTTTTATTAGTATTTTCTAGGTATATCCGTAGGTAACTGTATGCGAATCTCAAATTTTATGAAATTTGAGATTCGCATACAGTTATCTACCTATGGATATGTCCATAACATCCCTTGCATAAATATAGTTTCGTAAACATGTATGAATAAATTAAATTAAGACAAAAAGTATTGACTTCTTGCAAATTGTGTACTTAATACTTACACAATACCTTTATCTCTCTGTTTATCGACGAAGTTTCTCAACCCCGCTTTTAGGTATTTTAGAGCATACTAGCTGATAAACCCGTGCTTCGTGTATTTAAAATAACATGAAAGTTAGAAACCACAGGGCAACTATTTTAGTGCCATCATTTAAATAGTTGCCATCTTTAAATAGTGTTAAATATCGAAATCACAATGACTAGGTGAATAAGCTGCATCCATACAAATTTTCAAGTAAATCGGAACAGTGGTTCTTGCGTTCTTGTTTCTTGATTAAGTATCAAACAGACACACACTCTCTCACTTTTATATATTAGTATGGATTACTAAACATATTAATGATATTTTTTATTGTTACGTATTTCATAAAAAAAGTAAGCAGTTTTGTTAATTTCGAACTCAGACCTCTATCCTGGTACAAATCCAAGAATGCGCTCTCTTGTGCGTAATAAAAATAAATGACGAGTGTGTACGTGTAGGAACCTTGCCTGCGAATTCTACATAAAGTAATCAAAGGTGTGAATCCAATTCAATACAACTTTGTTAGCATTACAGAATATGCCTCTAACCCGTTTTCTTGGAAGGAGTACTGAGATGCGCCCAGATATTAATTTCCTTACATTTTCATCTTGTGTACAGTTTCAGAAACTGAAACATTGTTTGTACTCTACTGTAATTTATCTTCTCGGAGAGTTTCGATTTATTTAACAAATCATCTTTGTTTAACTCAACGGTTCATACATAATTATTAAGTAAAAATGCTTACAAGGCTATATTTGAAGAGACGTAGTATTTGAGGCAGTCGAAGTTTCGATGGCTAAGTGGATTTGGTGATGATCAAAAAACAAATATTCGCATAATGCTTAAAGGCTCTAAATTATGAGTTCAGTTAGATTGATATATGTAGCAGTGTTTTTTTTTTATTCCCAGGGGGGAGTGACCCTCTTGGCGACAATGTAGCTCAGAGCTTATGAGTCTGCCATGATTAGGGTAAAAACTCGTCAAATGTACAATTTGTTTACGAAAATTTTGATTCGGAAATTAGTCATTACACTTTGTAAAATAAAACAAAACACAACGTTGTTTTTTTTACAATTGGCTTTTTACTTACCGAGGCTAGTCTTGCTGCTACTGTAAAATTAACCTTAGTAGTTATAGACGTTGCTCGTTGTTTGGGATACACATGCAATATGCCGTAAATCCCCGATTCATCGCTTCTGTATTCAAAATTCTCCGGACACGGTGACTGTATGTACTGGCCATACGTCGAGATTACTAGTAAAGAACTTATAAACAAAACGTCATAACACATTAGTTCCATATTTAACGTTTTTTATTTAATTCTTAAATATAATAACACGTTCACAAACACGACAGCCTCACATTTTTTTAATCACAAAGTAAACGCGCAGTCAGTACTTCGACCGGCCGTATACTGCCGTTAAAGATGAATTAAGACTAGATGGATGGCTTTACATGCTAGCTATGGACAAAACCATTATCCTCATTCCTTCGTCACAACTGTATGTGTATTTACCCACAAATAATATACGTACAATTGTTCCTGTTTTTAACTATTTACACATGATTTATTCTGAGTCACCATAATATTTTAAATATATATCATTATCTGTTATTTAGTTCAGCATATTGAAGTATGACAACTTAAGTATGTAGATCACGTCGAGAACATGAATGTACACACCATTATCATATAATACAGATATTTATAATGCGTAGGTACTATTACCTGCAGTAGGTAATTACAATCTTATTCCAATAACATAGAGCATGTAGAGTAAATTAACAATATTAAGATAACATTGGCCGATTTCCATCAATATTTTAAAAAATTGATATCTTTCGGTAGAGCAATGCTATCGTTCTTAAATAGATTTAAAATATCCTCGAGGTAAATATATATTATATGAAGCAGTGGTTTATATGTTTTTAGAAAAGGGCCACGCAAATCGGTGAAAATACGAAAGACATTTTTAAAAAACTATAAAAAAGGGACAGCTTCCTATTTCTGCTTTTACTTGGTGACGCCCCAAACTGAAACGCCTAAACCTATACCTACTAAACGCTAAAAATAAGCTTACACATTGGTTTACTTGTCTACAATCTACATACATGCAATCATGACAATTAAAGATTACAATTTAAGAAGTGGGAAATTGAATACTGTTCTTTATGTAGATCTATCTAAATATAATCCAAGCTACGGTTACCAAAAATAATTTTATTACGGGCAATACATACACATTTTTTACTAAATTCGTATTATAATTAACTCACTATAGCGCAAGTAACATACAGGTTTTGAAAAATAATGTGATATAGTTCACGGCCACTTCATATGGACATATTAACTTGACCTTTTAATACGAAAATATTCTCTTAAAAACTATATCCAATATATATTAAACCTGACATGACCCCATAAAGCAGTTTGAAGACTTGTGCATCAGGTAACATTTTTGTTTTATTTGATTGATTGATTGATCACACTCATTCTTAAGAATCGTGGCTTTTTGCCCAGAAGCGGTTGGTACTCGTAAAAAACTGTATTTAATCCGGGATCTACCGTACGTTTATACCCCTTATTACCTGTGTTATAACTTTAAGGTATTTTTCGAAAGTAGCTTCGTTTCGATGAGACGCCCAATCTCTTTTCTGAGATCGATTCTTGATTGTGGTAGCTAACGAATGTAGCAGGAGCACAATATTTGACGATTCTCAAAAAAATATTTCTAACCGATCTTTGTTGGTAATTGGTAAATATTAATATATTTAAAGTAACTTTTTCGAAAGAATATTTGTCCTACAAAATGTATAGTCAAACAGTCCTCCCTTTTACATATGTATGGATAATAAGGTCATGAAAAATTATTACTAACTAACTGATTCTTTTTCGCGTACGAATGGTTCCGTACTATTATCTATAAAAAACTATTTTTGAGACCCCCCTTTAAATATTTATTTTCTTCTGTTTTTAGTATGTGTTGTTATAAGTAGAGGTAACAAAAATACGTCATCTGTAAAAATCGGAATCTTATTACTAAGACTCTGATGTCCGTTTGTCGTCTGTTTATTTGTCACCAAGGTGTATCATCATCAACCGTAATAGCTAGACAGTTTTTTCCCTTAAAATTATTTTACGGCCATGGATCCTTTAGTCCTAAGTCCTTTACAGCCAATCTTCAAGTATATTGTTTCTTTATGCCTTATCCTAATGGATGTTATAATCATATGGAAGATGAGGATGATGAGATGTTTCCATATAGAAGATGATGAGATGGGTTCAGCAAAGTAGGGATTTTACTAGGACTTCTTCATGGAGTCTTGGAAACAACACGAAAAGTCACCTCTCGCTGCATCATATCACTTTCCCACAAGCGTGCATTTTATCGAACACTTTATGATAAAAATCCCACCATTTTTACGCATAAAAATACGACTATACACAAGTTTAGAAGAATAACATTATACAACGAAACGGCTTTTCCCGCGTTCCCGCCAAAACTCTCAACTACGACAATTAGCGCATTCGTGTTTTCCCGCCATTTTGTTTTTTTTTTTATGTACTGTGTTGTATAGATTTGGATTCCTTATTTTCAGCATAAAAATATTTACGTGTATATAACTTATGTGACTTTTATTTTTTTTTGCCTTTAATTTTATAGTGTGGTATAATCTTAGGATATAATTTACTTTAACCATTCATTTATTGTAAACGCAAATGATTATTAAGTTTTCATTAATTGTAGGTATAAAGCTTCACAATAAATTGTTATTACTTTATAAATGATTATCGGCATAAAATTTTAGAACTCATTAAAATAAACTAATTTTAGCATAGATTATTAATGGACTATCATTTTGTATAAATATAAAATTTATACACTGTCATAATATGCAATGGCAACATTCTAACAATATCATGATGGACGTTCTTGCGTTTTCATTTCAGTTTTCGGCGCTTCAATGTAGGATACAATAAAAATGTTTGTTTAAAAGAGGGATTTTTAGCATTTTAGTGAAATAGAAAATGGTAACGATTGTTGACGATTTAGATTCTTTAACATTGCAAGAGCAAATTTTCAAGGATGTCAAGTACTACATCTCAGGCGATGTCTCTGAAAGGGTTTGTTTTTGTCGTTTTTCTTGTTTTTATTTTTATTAACAAGGTGGCGTGCGGTTAAACCTGTCTGTTGTTTTATTGTAATTACAGATTATGCTCCTGCTTCAGTCAGGCGGGGCGGAGAACACAAAGTATTTCTCTGACTATGTCACTCATCTAATTTGCGGGCAGAATGCCGCTGATACGGACCTCGACGATGCCCAGGACATTTATCAGATCCCCGCTGTAACGGAAAATTGGGTATTAGCGTGCGCCCGGCTCAAGAGATTGGCGAGTCCTAAACCCTATTTCCCCAATAAGAACAAGGTATTTGCCAACGTTGTCGCTTGTGTTGCGAGAGTTAGTTCGGCGGATGCGAAGACCCTATTCGCGCTCATCACATATCATGGTGGTAAGGTCAAATTGAATTTGGACTCTCAGTGCACTCATCTCATCTGTGGTTCTGCTGCTGGCAAGAAATATAGTGCTGCACTCTCTCTGCCTCATAGTATTAAGATTGTGACCCCTGATTGGGTGCTAGAGAGCCTAAGGGCGAGAATTCAAGCAGTAGCCGAGGTCTTCCACCCGAAGCTGTTGATAGTGCCACAACCGCCGCCTAAGTCAATGGATCGCATCAGTGCCATCACTGGGTTTGATTTTGAGGAGGGTATTGCGAAAAACGAGGTGCCAACTCAAAATATGACGGAAAGCAAGGACGATAGCACACAAGCTCTGCTCGATAAACTGAAACAAAGGATGCCTTGGAATCACCCACCAACCACTGCTAACTCCTCAGTAGTGATCACATCAGGTGTTAGTTCTATGGGATACACTACTCCTATGTCCACTTCAAGTATTGTTAGCAAGTCAATTCCACCAGGTATTGTTACGCAGAATGTGCAAATACAAGGAAGTCAAGCAAATACTCAACTGATGCAGAAGTTTGGTCAGAACACCATAGCCTCGCAAGGAGGTATCAATGTGCAAGGTCAACAAATTAATTTACAACAACAACAGCAACAACAACAACAGACGTACCAAACCCAACAGACTCAACAGCCTCATGGTTTATCAGCTATACAAATCCAGCAACAAAAATTGTTACAACAACATCAGCTGCGGATGCAAATGTTGCAGCAGAAAACTATTAACAATCAACAGAATCAACAAGGGTTTTCCCAGCCTAATGTCTCAGTGTCTCAAATGAACCAGAACATTTCAAACCAAATTCAACAACACATTCAAAACAACCAGCACCATATACAACAGTCTCAAAACATCAGTCAGAGTCCAGCAACCTCAATGAGCTCGGCCCAACAACAAATTGAAAATATCAGCCAGATGTTGAGTCAAAGTGCTAACAACTTGCAACAGGCGCAATTGAATCAACAAAACATGGCAATGAAGCAAGGTTTAACTCTCAGTCAGCAGAGCGCTGTGCAGAACATTGCTCAGCAGTTAGCACAGTCGACACAAAATCTGCAGCAGAGCTTACAGAACGCTAAACTCAATCAGAACTTGGGTCAGTCCCAAGTGTTGAATCAGCAGCAAATTTTGAATTCTGGACAACAGTTGTCATCCCAGAATCAAGGGTTGATACAGCAGCAAACTGTACAGTCGCTTACAAACCAACAAAACATAAATATGGGTGTTGTTAATCAACAAGGGCTAGTAACATCCTCTCAGGGTCAATCAGGCCAGAACGTACAACTGAACCAACTTGTTGGAAACACTTCTCAACAGTCTGTTATTGGACAACAGATACAGACAGTCCAACAGAATATACAAGGACAGCAAAGTGGCAATGTACCAGTGCAAAGCGCTTGGAGACAACAAAACATACAAATGGTGCAGAATGTTCAAGGACAACACCAAATAATTAGGAGCCCATTGGTACAGTCTCGAAATCAGAGTCAGGTTATCTTACAACAACAAATAATGCAAACACAACAACAGGCTTTGATTAGCAACCAACAGCAACAGTTGAGTCCACAGCACACAATCCAACAGAATCCACAGCAAATTCTACAGCAATCGATCAATTCTCAAGGTCAGACTATAAGTCAGACACATCACCAAATATTGGTACAAAAACAGCAGTTGCTCAATGGTTCAGGGCAACAGCAGATAGTCCAAACACCACAGCAAGTGTTGATAAACCAACACACCGGTCAGCAGCAGATTTTAGTGCATGGGAATCAACAAGTGACTTTGCAGGGCGGTCAGCAAATTGTCTCACAAAGTCAGATTGTTCACCAAGGGGGCCAGATTGTCAATCAAGGTGGTCAGCAGATAATTACTCAGGGTGGTCAGCAAGTTCTGTCTCAAGGTGGCCAACATGTGATCACACAGCAAGGCCAGCAACACCAAGTTGTGATTGCTCAGTCTTCACAGCAGATTGTGACTCAGTCTGGTCAGCAAATAATTGGACAAACAGTTGGTCAATCACAGCAAGTGCTTTCGCAAGTTCCTCAATCACCGCAGCCTTCTCAGCTTTCCGGCAGTGGTATTCAACAGATCATCACACACAGTGGTGGACAACAAATTGTGTCTCCGGGTGGGCAGCAAATAGTGCAAGGGGGCCAGAATGTTGGCTGGCAACAGCAACAATATCTGCAGCAAAGGCAGCAGATTGGACAACCAGGGTCTGTTGGGCCTAGGGTAAGTACCTATAAAGATTTTCACTTAATGATTTCAGATTTCAGTAATATCAATTGTAATAAAAAATGTTTTTTATATAATGTATATTATAAAAGTAGCAAATGCATATGCATTCGGAATGCAGCATTCCACTCCATTGTATTTGTGGTACCTCTAACCACCTCGGATAAGTTTAGAAACCTACCCGTAGTTGACCACAGTTATATAAACACTAAGGTTTAAAGCTGTCCCTTGAGTAAATAAATTTCCCCTACCACACCCTTTTAATTAATTCATAGCACACAACTCCAAATGAGAAACAACCCCCATTAATAAAAAGATAAGGGCTTCAGGGCTATATTTTTATTTTGAGTATCCTACCTACATATATTATAGGTTAGGGTAGGGTTTCATTATATCGACGCTAGAAAGCAATTTTCTCGTATCTCAAGAATTACCGTTAAAAAAAAAACATCATTATCTTTCAAATTAGATGATTTACTAGTATCTTATTTTGTAAATATTGAAATTCAAACTATACACTATTATATTTTATCCATGAAACTATTGTAAAATTGGTGTAATTGATTTTACATATATATATCAAAAAATCATTGGTTTTGGAGATAGAAAAAATCGCTTTCCTGCGATATATATTGCCTATATATCGATATATATAGTGGTTAGTGTTTTAACTATTTTGATTCATATCTGAACATCGATATTCCAGGTGTCATGGACAGCGAGCAGTGGTGGTCGGCAGTTGATCCACCTGGACGCACAAACACACGCGCAGCTACAACAGATGGACCCGCAGCAGCGCGCCATGTTTGTAGCTCAACTGCAGAAACGAAGGCAGCTGTCGATTCAACGCGCGTGTGCTTTGGCCCAACAACAGGTATGTTTGGTATAATCAAATGCCTTTAAATGTACTTTTTGGGACCAGAATTGTAACAATGTGACACAATAGTTATATGTTGTCTTACAATTTCATAATTATTTTATAAAATCAAAATGGAATGTAGTTTTTGTGTGACATAGAGTATCTTACACCCACACACAATAAATCACACACATTCAGACACCTATATATGTATGTTTACTGAAGTAGCAAATGAGCATGCAGTCCACCTGATGATAAGTGATATCTACCTTCCATGGCTATCTGTAAGCAACTTCATTTAGAACAGGGGTTCTGTCTGAAGTCAATCACAAATGCATTGCTACTCCTGAGGACTAAGATGATTGCTACATATATAAGTGAGCCGGCAACCACACCCTTCCACCGAAATACAAGAACTGCTTCTCGCTACAAATAGGTATGGCGGTGGTGCCACCCTGGTCAAATACACTTGTTCTATTACCTGGGACTTACACATGTTTATAAAT
>DWNE01010490.1:0-10319 GCA_018249875.1 Cecropterus toxeus
TCTTTCGATTAGCTGGTTCGGTCTGCGCATCCAATGGGTTGATATCTCCAGATTTTTTTGTTGTTGATTTGATCAATGCGTGTAACAAGCGTAGGTTTTTTTTTTTTCTAACTGTTTATCTTTAACTAGCTGTGCCCCGCAGTTGCTCTCGTATATAAGAAACAAACAAACACATATAGATAGCGGGATGTTATAAAAACCTTACTCAATAATCGGACTGTTAAACACAAAAAGGTTTTTTTTTACTTCGAACCAGTAGTTCCATAGAATAGCGCGTCTTCAGCTCTATAATATTATAAACAATACTCGTAATATAAAATTTTAAATGAACGTATAGATTTATGGTGCAGTTAACTTTATTTTGTGCTTTAGCGCTATTTCATTTCCATAAAATACCACAAACCACCAACGTACTTATTATTTAGCGAAATTGTTACCGAGGTACGGCGACCTACTGTAATTTCGCATAATCGCTCATAAAACGAGGCTTCAATTGTAATTGTTATTGAGACCATTCAATTATGCAAACTCTTCTATTTGTATGCTAATGTTTTTATGAATATTAAAAATGGAACGTTTAGGGCTACCAAATTTGTTTATTTTTTATGTTACCAAATCTAAAAGAACAGACTTTTGCATGAACATTACCATAAATGCGTTTCTAAAGAAGATTGAACCCTAGTTCGACTTTGGTGTCATCACCACCATACCGGCACACACATTACGGCATTATAACTTTGTAATAATATTCATGCTGTGTTGTCCTATCGATATTGTGAAATATAGACATTAGACACATACAAGATGCAAGATATGATTAGTTTCTAAGAATGTTTTTGTTTAGCTAATAGTTGACTGTTAGAGAATGCTTCTAACATTAAATCCACCTTTTGTGCTATATTTTAAGGTTCATTAAAATTACATTGAAATAAAGAATAAAATAAATGGAACTAGTTAGTTAGTGCCCACAGTATGTAGTGTACTTCAACAGTAAAACTGTACAGTTGCATACATATGCCGAGAATAAGAAGTAAACACTAGAATATGAACCTCATACCATCCATCCATCAGCCTTTTGAGGTCCACTGCTGGACATAAGCTCTGAACGGCGCCACTCCAACCTGTCCTGTGCCTTCTGAATCCAACGGTATCCCGTCTTCTTCAGGTCGTCGGTCATTCCCGCTGTCCTCTTCAGGTCGTCAATCCACTTGGCCGTGGTATGGGGCAAATGTTGGACTTTTATTCTAGTGCCATGGGGTCGATCTGAACCCCATAGAACTAAAGTAAAAGTCCAAATTTTTAAAAAGAACATATGGGAGAAGTTCTGTCGGCCTTTACAATACCACAACTTACCTTTAAGTACTGTGTAGAACGACGAGTGCACTACCCCATAATATCACCCCCAGCCGTATCAGCGACTTACCTGAAAAGAATAACAAACTAGAATGAAACGTAATTCATGTTGCCGAATTTTGTACGAAGGGTAACATTATTAAGGGAGACTTTGATAAAATGCGTTGTACCATAAATTTACGTCTGAACGCGTTTACTTTATTATTTGTCAATACGTGCGCCAAACTGTATAATGTTTTATAACGTGATGAATATTTAAATAACATTCAATATATTAATTTGCGTGTTACTGCTATTATGCTAAGATGCAAAAAACAGCACTATATATTCAGAGCCCAACACCAAATTTTACAACTAGGTTGCCAAGCAAACACACAAATAAGAACACCAACACCCGAACCTAGGAGAGAGATAAACCGCTAATGATTGTTTTAAAAATTGTTTCGACGTTAAAAAAAATACCAGCTGCAGAATTTTTACAGATACTTAACAAATAAATACAATAGTGTTTTTTTCTTTTTGGCCAAACACAAAAAACTAAGTATAAAAATAAATATCGCATTTGTGTTAACATAACTTCAGAACAGATATGCAAATTTAGATGACAATCAAATAATTGTACTTTTTACTTAAAAATAAGACACTACTATAAATCAAAAATAGCGACTTATTATGAAACGTTTCTATAGCGAAAAGGCAAGTTTTCTCAGTATCGTTTCACTATTTTTCTTTACCGCTAACCTTTATTTATGTAAGATGCTCAAACGAACTGAAAACAATTTCTTAGAGAAAATGAAATATGTTTACGAACTTCAGCGATTATTTATGAAACGGATTTATTCATAGTCATTTCAATAAATATAGCTGCTGTGTACTGTAGGGAAATTTCTGTGAGTCTGGGTGTTAATTACGTGTATTTGTCTAGGACGAACAGAGAACCTTGCTAAAAAAAAGTATTTATTTTTCTGTTAAACATAAAATAACGCCAATTTGGAATCCATTTCTTTACAAACTCATAGGTATTTCTACTTCCTTTAAATTCTTTAATTGGAATTGAAGCTTAAAATTATAATTAAGAAATCAGCATCTTTGTTTCGCTTTTCAAGAAACGAAACGTTATCTTTGCTCTGAAGGTGATCTGTGATAACTTTTTCTTCGCGATGAATTAATTCACAACTTATTTTATTTACACTGTTTTTGTTCGCGGAGAAAGTTATTCTATAAACCAGGATCAATTTACATCATAGGACGGTGATTTGATACGATACAACGATTTAAATCGTCCGAGCACTTTTTAGTTTACATTGCGATCTTGCGATCATTGTAAAAGCAAAATTATTATATTCCTTCTAAACACTTGTGGGGTGAGATCACAATCATTGTAGAAAATGTAACATTTGTCGAAAATAAAAAACATTTTTTTTCATTTTTCAAACATTTGTGAACAATGAAGAGCACAAGCTTTTGTAAGATCCATAGAGACGATCCGATGGTTTGATTGATAATGATATATTTTTGATCGTAGAAAGTTATTACTGAATTAACTAATTGCCAGTTATCTTATGTGCAACTGATGAACACTGAGAGACCTTGGAAGACTTCATGTGTACTCTACGAGGCAGGTATCAGTTAGAGCTACCAGTTAAGCGATTCGCGTCTGATGATTCGCAATCCAAAATAAGAACTTCAACAAGGTTAAAGGACTATCCAATATTACTAACACGGCTTAAATGACCTTTTTAAAAATGAGAGTGCGCAAAACGCTAGCGTTCACCCATCCAAATGTCGGGCGCGGTCTCAGCTTTGTTAATTAGTTTTAACCTTTTAATTCATATGACATACTTAAAGAACCGTGATTAATAAGCGTGTGTGATTGTATCTGTTTACCGGTAAATATTTATAACATGTTAATTTATTCCTGATTGATGAGGGCGATATTACGGTGAGTGCATATTTACATTTCCAATTAATGCTAATTTAGCAAAATAAAAACATTAATCACTCGTGTGTCCGTGACTTCTTTTAGCACATTTTTTATATCTACTCTTATGTACCTAGCAAACGGTACATGAGAGTACGTATTAATATTGTCCTTAAATATTCAAGTCAAGTTAAAGTCAAATAGAAGAAATAAAAAAATGTAAAGTAAATAACGGTGTGTGTTATTAGTGTAAATAAAGAGAATAATACGTCTTAACTGAACAGTCCAAATAAGAATTTCAAAAATTGATCTTTAGTACTGTATTCATCATATTTATATAAAAAAAACTAGCTGACCCGACAAACGTTGTTTTGCCATATAAATAATTTCCTATTAAAAAATAAGGGTTGATCGTAGAAGGATGAAAATTGAGGATTGTATGTATTTTGTATGTTGTATCATAAAAAAATAGAAATTAAAAATTTTGTCTAAAAAATAAAAAAACAAATTAGGGTTGTACTACCCCTAACATTTAGGGGGATGAAAAATAGATGTTGGACGATTCTCATATATACCGCATAAGCACAAAAAATTTCATCAAAATCGGTCAAGCCGTTTCAGAGAAATAAGGCAACGAAAACTGTGACACGAGAATTTCATATATTAGATATATTTTCATGTGTATATATTTTTATTGTAGAATTAATTGAAGTTACTAATTCTTTTGCAAACGTTACTTTCAGATAAGGGGTTTCTTATTTGTATTCTTAGTTTGATCGCATAATAAGCAAATGTCGCGATGTCAGATCCCGCTGTACACGCACCTGCGCATGGCGTCGACGCAGCCGGTGCGGCGGCCGGCCACGCCCGAGCTGGTGCGCGCCACGCGCCTGCGCCGCGCGCCGCCCGCGCGCAAGCCGCACTTCCGCGCGCCCGAGCCCGACTGACTCGCCCCGCTCTAACCCACCTTACGATTCCTTGTTACATATTCACTGTATTATTTAATTTAATTTAAGTCTCTATGATAAAAATATTTTTACATGGACTTTGTTGCTTTTTTTCTATAAAGTTATGACGTATTTAGTTACTTTTAAAAGAATTATGTACAAAAAGTGCTATAATGGTGTTTGAATTTTTTTTACATGGATTTACAAAGCGCGGACGTGTGACTCGAGACGGCTAATGTTAAAAACACCCTAAAGCCTAACTTAGCCTTTTAGTCTTTTCGCACCATTCCAACCTAGCCTGCATGGTAAGGCAGCTCAGGCATAGTCGTTTAATTGAAAAACACAATCGTAAGGTTCAAATAATAATCGACTGGAGCCCACCACTATTTCCAACATAAAAACTAAGAGAGGCAAAATATATTTAAGTAAGTAAAATAATGAATCATCCAACTAAAATAACACCACCAGAAGTATTATTCGTTGTCGTAATATTTATTAAAACTATCCATATAACAATAGCATTCAAAGCTATCTTAAATATAACGTCAATACAAACGATTCGTATTAGTTATCTAAATGTGAAAATACTTAAATATAAATTAAAATGTGTAACAGATAAGGTACAAAACATTAGGGGCTCTTAAACTTGGGCTTTTCGCTCTTTCGGCTGGACTTGCCCGTGAAGGCGGCGTCGGGCGCGGCCAGCGGGCGCGCCAGCCAGTCGGCGACGGCGCGCAGCGCGGCGCAGTCGGGCGGCAGCGCGTTGCCGTCCAGCACGACGCGCAGCAGCCCCGCGCCGGCGCCGCGCGCGCGCGCCTGCTGCGCCAGCACCTCGCCCAGCCGCGCCGCGCTCGCGCACTCCAGCGCGTTGTACGCCAGGTTCAAGTAGCACAGCGCGAAGTTGCCCACGCAGTACGTTACGCCGTCTCGACTCTCAACCTCGGTCTCGTCGTACGGGTCCGAATACGAGCCGATCGACTCGTTCGCCATGATCTCGGCCTTGTACGCGATCGTGTCGACGACGCTGCCTTTCAGCGACGTAAGCGTGCTCGTGCTCGTCTTCCGGGCGCGTGTCGACTTTCTGCGACCGCGGCCGCCGTCGGGTTCCATCGGCGACGTTAATTCCCTGTAGCACCTCTCGTACGTTTCACGTTTCATCTTCAGGAATTCGAACGTGCGTCTTCTCTTTAAAATCATCTCGTCGTGCGACACGGGGAACGGCGTCAGAATTTGAAATATGAACGACGCTCCCGAATCTGTTATCGCATTTCCCGCGAGATTGAGGTGTCGAAGCGAGCGATTGGTGCGCAACATCTCGCCCAGCGCACGGACACCGACGTCAGTTATGTTATTCGATTCCAACAAAAGAATCGCCAGGGTCCGCGAGGCGGGAAGCGGGTGTACTAATCTGGAAGCTATCGATGCAACGTCTTTGTCTATCAAGTTGCAGCGAGCGAGGCTCAAAACTTTTAATTGAGTTTGTTGCTCCAGAAGGAGGTAATAATTACGATGCCGCACCGGCGAGTCGTCCAAGCAAATTTCTGTTATTTGAGAAAGGGGCAAGAATTTAGCAATTTCATAGATACCGAAACCATCGAGCGGACCCCAACGTATTGTAATTTTTGCAAGCTGCAGATTGTACGGTATGCATAGGCCGATAATCTTTAAGAGTAGTCTCGGAACTAGCGCGCAATGAATAAACACGAGCTCTACGGGCTTGCCTGTGGGGTCACAGACAGCCCGAAGAACCACTTCATTGTCGTCACCATAATCCTGCGCTACAACCACAGCAGACTCCTGCTTCTCGTTAGAGCACTGCGTGAGGGATGTGTTCACCGCTTGCGTCGCAGGTTTGTCCCGTTTGGATTTTTTAGCCTTATCATCGGCCTTGCTCACGTAATCTTCTGTTAAAAAAATTAAAAAATGTTGACTCAATATATTGTTATAGAAGGAGTAATTAATTTATTATAAACTAAAATAACTGCATGATTTTGTATATCGCACAACTGAATAAGAATCTCTCATCTATGGGAGGCTTTGCGCATATTGTTATATGCTCCAAGGCAGATTAAAGTGGGGAGGCAGGGCTTAGTGGTCAACCAGCTAGTTAAGGTTTGACAATTCCTATTCAACTACACCTGGAACCGCTCATTTATAATGCCCTCAAATGCATAGAAGCGTCAATAAAATGTTAATCACTAAAGAGCTCCCATTCAACTTCGGACCGCGTCCAGTGTGGTTCATGATTGTACAGCAATTATAATCAACAAAGATGCAGAATAAGAGTAATAAATAATTAAAAGAAGATATGGCTACAACCCATTTGTATGATGTAAAATTATACAATTAACATTGTTTTAACTTTTAACTGACCTATTATCTCAGTTAAGATTCTGAGGGCAAAGGGGGCTTGCAGCTGCGAGCAGGCGTACGGTAGGAAGGCTATCAGGTCAGTGGGGCGTGGCCGGTATAGGTTTAGTTCGTTCACAACCACATGCTCCATTATTCCAAAGAATTAATATAAAACCCACAAAAATTATATAAAGACAAATTATTATTTTAGATGTTTGATTTGACTTTGATGCTTATGTTCTTTTTTGATATTTAATAGACAGAAAATATAATTTTGTGCCTGGATCCCTATATGTTTTTTATGTGCTTGTCATGCAACCCAGTATTTTCGCTATGATGTTTGATATTGTTGCGTGCTTATTATAATTTGCATGCCTCATCAGGTGAAATAAGAGGACTTGTTAATGTACCTACCACCTTAAATGTACCTTATTTCTGCAAATAAATATTATTAAATTAAGTAAACTATATGTATATTTCAGAACTTTATTCTGCTGCAATTATTTATAATTCAAGTCTTCAAGGAAGAAAGTATTGTTTATCTTGTGTTACATATTAGTAACATAAGATAAATAATGCTTTTTTCAAACTATTTTTTTATATTAATAAATGAGCATAAGCGTAACTATTATAAGGAATAATAAATAATATAATTTTTCAAGGAATTTTAATCATTGAATTATTGCCTAGATATACATAATTGAAATTGAACCAAGCCAACCATCCAGCGGGAGAAATTAATGGTACTGATATGGTTTACTCATCCTTGCATAAACGGAATGTAATGAGAGGTCCAAAACTTGCATATAAAAATATATAGTATAGTAAACAGGAACGTATTAAAATACAATAATAGGTGGAATTTATTTATTAATTAATTTGTCAAAGTCTCTAATGAAGAACAATATATTATTAAAATAATGAAAAATATTTAATTTTGAATATTAAAACTTGTTTTGTAAATCGGAATAGGTGTAAAAATACGTCGTGTTCAAAGTTTTGATATGAGAAGCGATTCAATACAAGGGTTGCAGTCTACGAATGTGTAATATTGACATGTGTCGTATAAATTTCTTGTAGTTATAATTTAAATATTAACCCAAAAATCATTTTAATATTTAAAAAAAGCGTTTAATAAATGGATTTATTAATGATGCTACGGTATGATGGCTATATTGTTACAATTAAATGTGTAAATGAAATACCTACAATAAAATGTAAAGTGTAAACCCTACCAGTACACGACTTTCTACATTCAGCTGTGTGATAATGTAAAATACTGAGACCATGTAATTTGACAATGAATGTCGATTCAAGATTTTTTTCAAACGGAGATCTTTGCATTAGGTAAATTTTATTAACGCTTAGTGAAAATTCGTTGTTTATTTAACTATAATATAAAATAGATCCCCTTTTTTAAAGTTTGTATGAACAATTGTAATATTATGTTTTACTGTTATCACAACGCATTGATCTAGCATTCTACTGTAAACTGATGGCGTCTACTATGTATTGGCAAACGATATACATTTTAATATCTAACGGGTACCTACGACGTGCAGTTCTAAGTTCTTTATTACCGATATTTCGACCCAGTTGCATGAATCATGGTAACGGCGGACACTGTATCGCAATATAGTCAGTAAATTAATTAAAAGCTAATACCGTGTGTACTCGTTACATATTAAGATATACCATTTTCGCGATAAGATTTGCTTAAAATCAAACATTTTAATTCATTATTTGTATTGAATCTACTGCACTCAGCGCTACTGTATAGTATGGTCTGTATTGTTGTGAAAAGCCACATAAAGGTGCAAATAAAATTAATATGTGGTTTTGGGTGTGGGGCTAGGTGGTGGGTTCTTTCTTGGCGCCGCTGAGCAACACGAAGGGCGACTGCGTCTCGCGCTGCTTTTGTTGCAGCATCTGCAGCGTGCCCAGCGGCGTGTCCGTTGAGCTCATCTTCTTCATCAGCTGTAATTAAACGATATCATATTTTTATAGTATTGAAATCATATTTATAACGTTTTCATTGATTTAATTATGGCAAAATTTTTAAAAGTAACCCTACCCAAAAATGGCCACTCGCGTTGTAATTTCTGTAGATCGTACTTTTTTATTATTTTATTTAACATTCATTATAAACATTCTTACGATGTGGGAAGCCTATGGTAAGCTTGCTATCTGGGTTGATCCCAGGTGTCCATGGGAATAACATAGAAAAGGCGGCTTACCCCTTCCTGCACCTGCTTCTTGATGCGCTTCTCCTGCTTGTTCTTGCCGGGCCCCTTGCCGTGGAACTTGTGCGAGAGGTAGCGGAAGGCCTCCTTGGGGCAGAGCGCGCGGCCGTCGTCGTCCACGTACTCAAGCTTGATGTTCGGCCGGAACTGGCTCTTCTCGCGGAACTCCGTCAGCGGGCCAGAGTGACCGTGACCGCGCTCGCGACGACCGTACTTGTCGTCCTCGCTATGGATCAGCAATAGCCAATTCTTTGTTAGTCATTAATATAACTAGTATAGCCTTTAGCTATTCCTTTTCACGAGCGATATAAGTAGGATTCTGTACCCAAAGCCAAAATATCAACGTCATTTACTAAGTTTCTGTTGTATTTACAACAACTGTATGTAGAAAGTTGAATTTTAAAGAGGGTCTTCAAACTTGTAGCCGATTTTTATTGGGCATTTTTGTATTATTAAATAAAATATCCAAATAACGAAATTTCAGTTTGTGAGTTTGTCCATTTGTTTTTGTATCTTGCGATATAAGCTTACCAGGATATTTTTTTTCATTTTTCGTTTAAATTTAGCTTTAATTTGAAAAACACGATTAGATTAGTTAGGTAATTGAGTGGTAAAACCAATGCAGTTTGCCCGGAGATATCACGTTACGACATTTATTTCAGGCGTGAAATAGTTGTCGAGTCTTGGATGAAGTAACCATTTTATTCCTCGACACATGTGATCGACCGTACATAGAATCCATCATCATCGACGTCCATGGACGGCTGCGACGGGCGGACTGCACGCCTTCTACATCGAATATAAAATATCCAGAGCTCGATTGCGGCTCGGCGCGGCTTACCCGGTGAGCGTCTTGTCCTCGATGGAGTAGACGGCGGCGGGCAGCGCGGTGCGGCGCGCGGGCGGCGCGGGCGCGGCGCCGGCGCGCTCCAGGTAGCCCTTGCTCAGCGCCAGCCGCAGCGCGCCCGCCACGCCCGCGCCCAGCGCCGGCTCCGCCTCCAGCCCGCCGCCCGCGCCTGCGACACACCCGTCCGCTTCCTTATTCATCTTACGCTACTCGCACTTCAATATTGTGCTCGTCATTGAACCACAACTTTTACCGTTCCGATTGTACCGCTATGGTTTTTCTTCGGAATCGTGAAACGAATAGACGGCACTGCGACTCTCGAATTATGAATGCTACGAGACCATAGCGATGTACCTGCGCGTCACGCAGCGACTACTTTCTAGGCTGTCTAACACGTCTCTTGATAATTAAAAGTGTATAATAATTTCTATCTTCTTATAATTGAAAATACATGTACAAATAATATCTAGTTCAATAATTATTATTTGCCAGGTGGTAGAACCGATGTAGTTAGACCGGGGAAGTACCACCGCCACACCTATTTCTAGCGTGAAGCAGTTCTGGCGTTTCGGTGGAAGTGTGTGGTTGCCGGCTTACTTTTATATGAGGCGACCATCTCAGTCCTCAGGAGTAGCAACGCATCTGTGGTCGACTTC